>QZGG01003758.1:0-20593 GCA_006409495.1 Sedum album | reverse complement strand
TTAAAACTCCTTAAAACTGCAGCTCTTAAACCCTTCTGGAGTTGGTGTCAAAATCCTCAATTTCGCATTTTGAAGCACGTTAGTGAGGCTATTGAACTTCGGTTGATGGGTTCCCTCACTTTAACGCAGTTTCTGGCATTACCCAGGTTCGATTTATGTCTAATTCCTCTTCAACTCTTCTTGTGGACTGGATTGGATGATAGAGCAAAGCTCTTGTGGTCTAATCCGGATTCAGATTGCTGGCTCGAGTCGGGTATCTGAAATCGGCTGTGAAATGCATAAAGTTTGTGTCTTTATTGTTGATGTCTAGTGTAGCGTGAAATATGTTTTGGGACACACATATTAGGTTTTTTTTGCTATGTATTGGTTCTTATCAAATGATGAAAATGTATATGCTTTCTGGGTGTTCTGGTGTTCACATTTGTGCTGTGATAATGTTTTGGTGAAGTAGGGTTCGCTTAGCTAGCTGCATCAGTGATGTTTGACACCAGTAGTTGTAAGTATGTGGGTAAAAAATTGTTTATGATGATTCAGGTGGCATTCGTCTTGGGCATATTATCCATCCGTAAGATTTGTGAAAGTTCAGGATGATAGGTGTTTGAGTCAATGGGTTCTTAGAGCAGCCGCTAGGAAAAAGGCCACTGACTCATCAGCACAAGAAACTGCTGATGAGGGTGTGGTAAAGAAGACAGATGTGTCTGCTAAACAGCCTGTGAAACGTGGGAGGAAGAAATTGGTAGCACCAGTGATGCCAGACGTTGGTATTGAAATGGTAATGGATAGTGATGAAGTGGTGGAAGATGGAACGGATTCGGCCACAGTTGAGAAAAACATTAAGAATGCTCGTGGACGTCCGCGTTCGAAAGGTACAATTTTTTCTATGGTTTTTCCTTTTTCCATTTACCATTAATGACACTACATGGATTGTGCAAAATGAATGTAGTGGTGATGTTAATTTCAGCTGCGGAAGATGTTGAAGTTTTGGAGGACGAGAAAGTTGCAAAGAAGGAGAAGAGAGGTAGAAAGCCTAGGAAGAAAGTTAGCGATGTAGAATCCGTGGTTACAAATGTTGACGAAAATGTTGATGAGGGGATGGAAATTGTAGTAGATGAAGGAGAGGATATCAGTCACTTGTATGGTTGGCCTCCTCTGGTTTGTTGTTTTGGTGCCGCACAACATGCTTTTGTGCCTTCAGGGAGGCCAGCCAACAGGCTCATAGACCATGAAATTCATGAACGTATGCGAGACGCAAGATGGGCACCTGAAAAGTTTGTTAGAGCTCCTGGCTCATCTTCGGGGAGTGTCGCAATGGCACTTGCCAGTCTGGGAGGGAAAGTTGCTTTCATGGGGAAACTTGGAGATGATGATTATGGTCGGTCAATGCTTTGGTTTATGAATTCAAAAAATGTCAGGACAAGATCAGTTCGAATTGATGCTAAAAGAGCTACAGCAGTGACACTGATGAAAATCAGTAAGAGGGGTGGGTTGAGGATGACTTCTGTTAAACCTTGCGCTGAAGACTCTTTGACAAGACATGAGATCAATATCGATGTTCTAAAGGAGGTAAGTGGAAAGTGTTTTAGGACAAAATTGACAATATGCATTGTTTTCCTTTTGTTGTTTCATCAACAGTGATTGATTTTTTGCAGGCAAAGATGTTTTACTTCAACACAATGTCTCTACTCGAAAAGAACATGAGATCAACGGCATTGGAAGCCATCAAGATGTCAAAAAAATTAGGAGGGGTAATATTCTATGATGTTAACCTACCAATGCCGTTGTGGCAATCTAGTAAAGAAACAAAAGACCTAATACACCAAGCGTGGAATCTCGCTGACATTGTTGAGGTTACCAAGCAAGAACTAGAATTTCTATGTGGAATCACGCCAACTGAAAGATTTGATACCAAAGATAATGACAGGTCAAAATTTGTCCATTATGACCGCGACGTAGTCTCACAATTGTGGCATGAGAATCTGAAGGTCTTGTTTGTGACAAATGGGACTTCAAAGATTCACTATTACACGAAAGAAGATGAAGGTTTTTTGCGAGGGATGGAAGATCCTCCTCTTACTCCATTTACTGCTGACATGTCCGCATCTGGAGATGGCATTGTTGCAGGTAAGATCAGACCTAGTCATGTTAATTATCCTTTACAAAAGAAGTATAAGCTGACGTCAACTTGTGCTTTTTTCCAGCACTTCTGAGAATGCTTACAGTCCAGCCAGATCTGATCACTGATAAAGGATACCTAGAACACTCTATTAAATACGCAATCGATTGCGGTGTTATAGACCAATGGAGTCAGGCCAGAGTACGTGGCTTCCCTGCAGATGAAGATAGTGAAGAAGACGAGGTTGAATCTGATCCCGATGGCATTAGGTCAGTTACTGAAACTAAGTATCGCACAGTAAACGACACAGAAGAGCTGGAAATACCAGACCCCGCTCGAGTTGGTATAACAATTTTAAGCGAGAAGGTGCAAGAATCCGAAGAGGACTTGGAACTTGTAAGCTAGTGTAGGTATCTTTGTCGATGCTGTATGTCTTAGGGTCAACATATAAACATTTTGGCAGAAAAGAGAATCATCCATCCCATATTAGTTGATTTATACCTTAGTGAGATTGTGAGACAGGATGGATGAGTACATTTTGCAGTAATGCACTGTGAGTTTCTGATGCTAATGGCATCTTCTTTTTTATTTCCAAGTATAAAAGGTTGGAACTTTTTGTGAGATGCAAGACACCCATTTGGTAAATTAAAGGGTATCTGAACTGCAAAAAATTTAATTCAAAAGAACAGCATAGCTTTGAACTCAGTCTCTGATGTTTTGTTTTGCAACATGTTGATGCACTCTCAAACAGTCATATATAAGCTTTCAGCTATATTCTACAGGCCTGTTGGATTCAAAACTGGCTGATATTAAAATGCTATAGCTTGTACAGAAAAAATGGCAGCAATGAAGCTTATGATGCCAGATTACTGGTGAGAGTAGACTCTGGCTTGGCTTGGCTTCTTTGGCCACAGGTTTCAGAGATGGATTCTTAGAGAAGGACGAGTATGAGAGAATATCTGCATCAGTAAGAGAAGGCCTCAGGGAGTTTTTTACTACTTGGAAGTGGCGATTTAGAACGGCTGTGGCAGTCATGTCTTCTCTAAGAGCAAGCATTCCGGCTTCTTTACATAAGCCCTCAAGTTCTGCTCCTGTGAAACGATCTGTGTCTTTGGCTATCTGATGCAGATCAACATCATCGGCAATACTCATTTTGCGTGTGTGAACTTTGAGTATCTCATATCGAGCCTCTTTATCTGGTGGTGGCACGTACAGAACCTATAATCAGATGAAAGTGTGAATATCATTATCCTGGCTAGGCTATTACGCTGTAGGATTACAACACTATAATTGTTAATTCAACAATTTGATGCAACAGCCCTACTACCGAACAAAAGTCAAAATAAAAGCCCAAGATTAAGTTAAGGATAAATACGTACCAGATCAAAACGTCCAGGGCGTAACAATGCTGCATCAATAGCATGTGGTCGGTTGGTAGCAGCTAACACGAGGATTCCCTGTAGCCAAAGCCCAACATACATTAAATTGAGTAGAGAACAATTTCATGGTGCCTACTTTAACTATATTTGAAAGGGTTTCGAACCAAAATACAAATTAAAATGAAAGCCATAATTTATTGTGTTGAAAATATTTACTTTAGACTGTTCTAGGCCATCCATTTCCGTGAGCAATGTAGATAACAACCTCTCACTAAATGTACTGCTGTTGCTTGAACTATCGCCTCTGCAAAGATTAAAGATTGCTTTACACTGACTTGAAGCTTTATTGATCAAATAAATAACAAATGACATCGCTAGGCATACCTTTTGCCGGCAACCACGTCAGCCTCATCAAAGAACACTATGCTTGGAGCTGCTAGTGCAGCTCTTCGGAAAGTATTGCGCAGAAGAGCTTCACCCTCTCCCACATACATTGAAAACATGTCTGCGCCACTAATGAAAATAACCATGAAAACTCGATAAGTTAACATGATAATTATTTCTTGTTTTGATGAGAGTATGAGACAACGCATAAAGATTATGGAATTAGGATTTCAGAGATCGACCTCAGGGAAAAGAATGATGCCTGAGCCGCATGAGCTGCAGCTTTAGCAAGTGTGGTCTTTGAACATCCAGGAGGCCCGTGTAGAAGGACTCCTCGCATAGGTGATATGCCCAATCTTTCTAGCGCATCAGCATGTTTAATAGGCCACTCAACTGCTCGGATTAGCTTTCTCTGTAGGCAAATTAACCACAGTTAGCCTTAATTGGACTGATATAAAGAGTCCACTTATGATGGTAACAGACCTTTAAATCATGTAAGCCTCCAATATCGTCCCATGAGACCTTGGGAATTTCAACAGTTAAGCTCCTCGTTATGCTTGGGCGAACTGTCAATTTGGCTTGATCAAAATCATCTGGTGTTATAGACCAGGCACAATCACCTGCGTCTGACGACCTTTTAACTGCAGAAATGGCAGCCTCAGTGACAAGGGACTCCAAATCAGCCCCAACATAGCCATTGCAAGAAGCAGCAATTGCACGCAGGTCAACACACGGATCTAATTGAACCTTTTTAGCATAGACCTGAGGACAATTTAATAGGATGATCAAAGCTACATGAAAAAACCCTTCTGTGTCACTAAATTCCTCCACCGAATGGATAAAGACTCACCGTGAGAATCTGATAGCGCTGTTCTTCTGTAGGTGCAGTGACTTCAACTTCATAGTCCATTCGCCCCGATCTCCTTAGTGCAGGGTCAATCGCATCCAACCTTAATGTAAAAAAATCAATTCAAACTTTCATCAATATTTCTATAAACTGAGCATATATGAGCCCAACAAAAGGAAGAAATCAAGAGAATTTTGAGGAAAACAATTTGTACGCAAATCACGAGCAAGTACTAAAGCATATGGAGCATGCCATGAGAAAGAAATGTAACCTGTTAGTGGAACCAATCACGACAACCTTCGGCACAGACATTGGAGAGGGTCGGTATTGGTCCATCAACAATAAAAGCTGTGATGCTATACGAGTACTTTGCTCTTTCCTATAGCATTACAAACGCAAAAATACCAACTCTTAAAAGACGAGAAGGTAGATTAAATCATTAAACCAAAAAACTTTGGTAAGTGATTGGATACCTAAAATCACGACGAGGACAAAGTGCATCAATCTCATCTATAAAAATAACGGATGGATTTCTTGAATTTGCATGAGATGCTGCTTCTTTAAAAGCTTCTCGGAGTATTCTTTCACTCTCTCCAACTACTGATTGATGCACAGACTGCGGGCTAATAACACAACAGTAATAAAAGATTCAGAAAAGGTATAACCTTCTGGTTCCATAAATACTCTGCACTCAACCAATAAATTACATACTTGATAACAGTCAAGTGAGCTCCACTTTCACGGACAAATGCTCGAATCAAGCTTGTCTGGCATGCAAGAACATAAAACCAATAAAGACAACCAAATATGACTGAGAACTCCACATTCTAAAAGAGCCAAAACCCGAAACTAATGGCCCTATTCTGCGGAATTTGATTAAAAAATACCTTTCCGGTACCGGGAGGACCGTGCAGCAGCAGCCCATGTTTCCACTGCAAATTAAAACCCAAGATCAGTTACAACACATACCTAACCAATCATATCACATCAAGTTTACACAAAGGTCACATCTTTACAACCCTAAACCAAATTAAAAGGTGAAAATAACAAAGCAGACATCTTTACATACAAAAGAAGCGTTACCTTCAACCCCAGTTTCCGGCTCTCATCACGGTACACAAACGGATACACAATAAGCTCTCTAAGTGCCTCAATTGCATCAGCGTTTCCTCCTACAACTTCCTCCACCTTCCACTCCCCATCTTCGTTACTTGAACTGCTGCTGATCACCATCTGCCAACCAATAATAAAAAAATCTCGAAACTGATTTGCTGCGTTTATGGGTATACAATCGAGGCTGTTCGACTCGTGCCGCCGCTGTCGAGTTTGCAGAGATTCCAGTAGTCGGAGGATTCTTGTGGGCCGAGCTAATTCTTATTGGGCCGGAGGCCCATTTTGATTCACTAACAAAAGTGTACATGTTGCTATTTGCTTTAGGTATTTGGAACAAATTGTCAAAAACATAAAAACCTGTCGGAAACTGAGCAAAAATGCATCCTGAAAATGTAACATTTACATATAAACCAATGGTAGAAAATCGAAGGAGACTAGTTCGAAAGCAGACACAGACGACTGATACAAATTTACAGATTGCGTTCGACTTATATGCAACTTAATAATCCTAGGACTCGAAAATTACTACTCATAGCAAGCTTACTTACCTAGTTACCTTGGTGGCGAGGTTGGAGCTGTTTCAGCTGTTGAGCTACTTGACGCATTGTTGGTCTTATGGATAGAGTCTCGACTGTGCATCTGACTGCTAAGTGGAGAGTGTCAACTAGTTTTTTATGGGGTCCGGTTTCCCAAAGCCTAGGGTTGAACACGTCCTTGGCACGACCCTCGCGTAGTAGCATGGAGGCCCAGGAGACGATAGTGAAGCCATTTTCATGGGCGGAGAAGGATGGGTCGAGGGTTTTTTTATCTGATAGGAGTTCTAGAAGGACGATTCCATAGCTGTACACATCGGCCTTGTCTGATACGCGGCATGTCATGGCATATTCTGGTGCTAGGTATCCGAAAGTACCTGCCACGCCGGTTGTGGCGTGAGTTTCGGATGTGCCTAAAAGCCTTGAGAGGCCAAAGTCGGATAAGTAAGCATTGAGTTCATTGTCGAGGAGTATGTTGCTTGGCTTGACGTCACGGTGCAGGACACGGGGGACACATTGGTCGTGAAGGTAGGCCAGGGCTTGGGCAATGTCAAGCGCGATCTTGTGAAGAATCCTCCAGTCTGTGGCTTTCTCATTTCTTTCTTGAATGAATTTTGCCAGATTACCACCTGGTAAGTAATTGTATATCAGAAACATTTCTGTTTCGCTAGCGTGATAGCCAATTAATGTCACGAGATTGGGATGCCGCACTCGCTCTAAAGTCTTGATCTCAGCATGAAACTGCTGAACACCGTGAAACCTCCCCACTGATAGCCTTTTCACCGCTACCACAACACCTGGAGCGATCTCAGCCCTGTATGTTGCCCCAAATCCTCCATTACCGATGCAATTACTAGCATTGAAATTTGCCGTCGAGTTGGAAATTTTATCAAAGGTAATAGGTGCACCGATGTCAGTGAAAAGTGTTATCTCCCTCGGCACTGAGACCTGAACTCTAGAATCTGGAGCCCATTTCCTCGTGTAGATAAAAAGAATAACAAGCGCAAGCAAAACTGAAACAATAGCTGATGCTGACACGATGGAAGCAATCTCAATAGAGTTCAACCTAGCACTCCCTGTAACCATTTCATCAGTGTCACTTTCAGATGAAGTATAATTTATTGAATCTGTCTCGCCGCTGCTAAGCAAAATAGCACGACGCGAGAACACCATCTCCTTATCATCAAATAGTCTTGAAGGAATATCACTCGAGAGCTGATTATCCAGCTCAAGAGTAGTCAAGTTGCTCAAGGACGCTAAACCTTCTGGAATCTTGCCAGATAGATAGTTTGACGATAGCTTCAGAGTTGTGAGGGACAGCAGCTGCCCAAAGGTTGGCGGAATGGTACCTGAGAGTTTGTTGGCTGACAAGTCTAGCACCTCGAGAGTATCCAAATCTCCAAAACTCTGAGGTATAGATCCGGATATCATATTATTTGATGCATTCAATGATTTAAGTGACTTGTATGTGGCACCAACGATAAGTGGTATATCACCAGATAGCATATTATCCGCGAGATCAATAATCAGACCATTAAAATAACCCGACTTAACTGCTAGATATCTCGGCAATGGTCCCGTTAAGCTATTTTTGGCTGCAAGAAATGTGTATGTTATATTCCTTCTTGACACCTTGTGTGGAAGTGGAAGCTGAGGGATCAGACCTGTGAACCTGTTATTGCTTAAGTCGTGGATGATGACCGACTCAGAGTCCGAAGTTGAAAGATATGCTGAGGGGACATAGGTCCATCTGTTCCAATTCACAGTGGTGATTGGTAAGGGAAACGAGCAGTTATTGTTTCCAAAATGGGGTATACCTCCGGACATGCGATTGGCGCTGACATCAAATACAGTCATACAAGGAACATGGAGCTTCTCGTCTAGTCTCCCGTCAAGCTTATTTGAGCTCAAATTGAGATGATGGAGGTTTTTGCATCCAGTGAAAACGCCAGTAATTTCTCCAACAAGTAAATTATCGCCCAAGTTCAAAACTTCCAAGCTACTTCCCCAAAACTGTGGCAGCTTGCCATTTAGGTTTGCTTTGGGGGCCCAAAATATTTTTAGTTTTGACAGTGCTGCGACTTCAGATGGAATCGAACCTTGGAAGTAGTTATGCTCATTAGCATAAGCACTCAACTTAGCTTTCCCACGTGCAGATCGCCAGCTCATAAATGGATCAAACGAATCAGAAAGAACAAAAACTGACAAAAGAGCACAATTGCCAAGTTCCATGGGAATAAAACCGCTAATTTTGTTCCTCGAAACATCTAAAACCTCAAGGTTCCTTAGCAATCCAAACTCCTTTGGAATGCTACCAGTTAAGCTATTTGAAAACAGTAGCACTCTTTTAACTTGTTGGCATTTCCCCAAACTACGCGGAATCACCCCACTCAACGCATTCCCTGATAAATCAAGATATTTGAGATACTTGCATCCATTCCCATAACGGTCAACGAACTCCGGAACGTTTCCATTCAACTCGTTACCAGCCAAATCCAACACCCTCAGAAACCTCAAATTCAACACCGACGGAACCCGCCCTGACAATCCATTAAACCTCAGATTCAAAACCCTCAAATTTCTCAAAGCTGACAACTTTTGGGGGATTTCTCCAGTAAACAAATTCCCTTCAAGGTCAAGCACCTCCAAACTCTTCAAGCCCCAAATCTCAACAGGGATTTCGCCACTAAACCGATTATACGCGAGTGACAAAACCCTCAAATTCTCAAGCTCACCAACCCTAGATGTCAACTTACCATTCAATTCCCCAGTTGAGAAATTTCTTCTCCTAATTCCAAATCTATGAAATTGAACTCCACCACCAACCAACCTGATCTCAGAAACCCTAGATTCGTCATCACATGAAACACCATACCATTCACAGTGACTCGATCTGCTCCCAGCAACCCAACTACCCAAAACCCCTCTTGGATCAGAAACCAAACTCTTCAGGTCCAGCAGCACATCCCTGTCACCACCCTCATGCGACGAAATCGAACCACAAAAACACAAGACCAAAGCAATCGAAAGCAGGGTTGTTTTACAAAACCCACATCCCCATTTCATCTTAAAACCAAATCAAACCACCAAAGACCAAACCTTTTCAGACAAAAATCCAACTTGTAGCGTGAAATCCTAAAGCCGCCAAATCAGACTCAAGCAAGACTCGATCTTGCGATTGTGGGTGCGACTGAAATCACATCAAAGAAACGCGTACTCTTCAATTTCGTGTTCTCTTTCTCTCCTCCGTCGAAGCAGCGTCGTCCGTTGTTGGAACATTAAAAACAAAGTCTTTGTTTTAATTGTTTTGGAAAACTAGCATTTACTGTGTTGTGTATTTTTCTCTTCAATTGGGGTGGGACCAGTAGACTCAGCCGGTGGGACCCGCCTCCGGTCAATTACTACATCACTCTGGTCAACACATGACTGCTTGTAATTTGTACCGAGATTGTCGACGTGTGCCCTTATCTTTATTTCTTTAATCTTACGGCACTTTTACATCAACTAGTAATATATGGTCGATTGGCAATTTTTTAATATTCTGTATCAGAATTTTGATTCTCAGTATACAGTAACAAAAGCTAGATTGCCATTTCCAAGTAAGTAAATAAATTCTCAGACAAAATCTAGAGGCGGAACAAGGTACTACGATCATCAGCCATTGTATGGGAATGGGCATCTGCAATACCTGGTATTGTCCATAGTTTGTAACAAAAAGATATCACATCTAGCAGGTTGTTGTTCAATTGGAGATTACTCATCTGAGACTTTGGTGCTGGCAGCAGGGTTTTGTAGGAAATTGCCTAGCAGCTTTTGATCCAGTATCATGTTGGGCAGCTGCAAGGAAATGGATATATTTTACTTATATAGTTTTATTTATGATTAAGAGAAATACTGGGTAAAAATATGAAAAAATTGAACCTTGTTGCCGAAGAAAATCTTGGAATTGTTGGCAATGGATTCAATGAATTTGAGCTCCAGAAACTGAGGGGTGAGCTTAAGTTGGTTAGCTTCTGCTTCCTTCATTACCCTGGGCGAAAAAACAAGTCCCTTATTTATACAAGTTGTATTGAGAATAAGTGGCACCACCTCAAGATGACATAATTGAATTACCTGTAGAAATTTGCATCAGCCAGACTCTTCTCACGAGCCAAGTACATGAGGTTTTCAATCTCTTCCGACTGGCGGGAACTGTCCTTCTCCATCAGCCTTTGTTCCATGAGGATCTTGCTAACATTTGCATTCTTCTCAGCTTCACTTATTGCCATTTTCTTTTGAGTTTCTGCCTCTTTCTCTACAACCTTTTGTTTTTCTATGGCAATTAACACCTGGATAAATGATACAAGAATAAACAGCAAGTCCAGACTTCAAAGTTTAAAAGGTTGGAAACAGTGGATGAAACTGCCAGACAGGTCAAGTATTCTACCTTGGTACGTTCCTCCTCCATTTGCTCAAAGTTTCTTCTGATACTAGCTGGGATTGTTGGTTTAGTGACACGAACGCTGATTATTTCTATACCAGGAGCATACCGAGTGCAATCCCCCTGAAGAGCATCTTTCATCTTTTCATCGATCTGAAAATAATGAAAAGGTAAGGGATCAGTGAGCATTGTGTACACAATCCAAAGATTATCAGAATGAAAAAAAAAAATCGGTTAGGTAATTAAAGACCCTAAAACCAGTGCCGTATTGGAGAACATGTATTTACACAAATATCAGGCTGATGATCGGTTAACTGTTTCAATTGAGATATTGACCACTATGAGAACAAGTTAATACTGTTATCAAGAATGCCAAGATGCCACATGGATCATGATCTCACCTGATCAAACATATCGATGTAAACTTGTTGAAGCGAATGGGAGCTGCAAAACTGATTGATCTCATGATGGATTTTATCATATATCCATGTATTGTCATAGTGCACACCATAATTTAGCAGTGTGTCGTACACATAGTCCTTACGAAGCCGATTAACAACCTGAACCACATTTCAATTCAGGTATCAGTGATACTTATGAATAATAGTCTACGCTGCGACAAAACTGCGTTTAATATTCTCACCTCAATTCTCTCAAAGTTGATCAAGACACCTCCCTTTGTTCCACACGGTACATCCCTCACCTGTTTCTCAAATCGCATGGGTTACAAGTTACAATATGGAACATATTAAATTCATTCTCACAAAGGACACAAATCACACTTTTTTATGTATAACAAACTCCTATATACTCATACCATACCTGATCCGTTTGAAGCGTCACTTGAATTGGCTCAAATTGGGTGATAAACGGAAGCTTCCAATGAAACCCTATCATTGGAGTTTGGAGGCACATCCACAGCAATCAGCACTAAATTAAAAAAGACTTGGTAAAGTTATGTGTTAGTGTATGGACATCAAACCTGGATCAGTAATAGTATTCAAAAGAGCCCCTCCCCTCCAATAGACCCCAACATGACCTTCGGGAACCTGGTGAAGTATCGAAAACCCACCTTTTCCCGCTGAAGCTGATGTTGATGGAATCAGAACCTACCCGCCAATGACGTTAAAGTGATTACACTTCAATACTATGATAGTACATCAAAACTGAGTTATAATAATCTACAAGAGTTTTTTAACCAAAGGCATCAATTTTTAAATGTAAAACCCATACTAACTAAAACTAACATCAATCCACACATAAATCAACAATTTACTCTACCAAAGAAAATGAATCCACTTCAAAAACCCTTATCATATCTCCAAGACTCCAGCTATGAAACTTGCTCAGAACAAGTTCACATTTTTAGAAGAAAATCTGACTCACAACCAAAAAGTGTAGTAACAATTCAAACACTACATAGTGTATCAAGATCCAAAACCAAATGTCAACATACAGATACAGTCAACGTCAAAATCCTCCAATCATCCACCAAATCAAACCCTAAACACATTTATGCCCACTTAAAAACCAAAACCCATCAAAATAGGAGCCTCGACGTACCATCAGAAAAATAGCTACAAATCCCAGAAACACGGTGAAAATCGGCGCTACATCCGCACCCTCCTGACGTCTTGGTCTAGCCTCGCCGTTCTGCGGCTGATTCCTCGCTTGATCCATTCACAAGTCTCAACCTTTCTGCTGCGAAATCTAAAACTTCGATCGCTGGAAAACGACGTTGCTGTCGTGTTGGTTACACTTGCTTCATTCGCTTCAGTGGGCTGGAGACTCTAACTCGGATGTTGACATCAAAACGGCGTCGGTGCGGTAGTCGAAATTCTTATTGGGCCTCGAACATCAAAGCCTTTGTATGAACTCTTTCTATTAAATAAATAATTCAAGTATTGCAAATAGTTTTCCTCAACCACATTTTCATGCAATTTAATAACCTTAAAACACATCGTTTTAATTCGTACATGAAAAAAACTCATTTTACGCTTGTTATTTATATTTAATTTATCACTTATTATTGAATTGGATTTTAGTATAACAAAGAGTGAATTAATCTGATGAGTGCAATAATTGATTAGCTGGTTGGAGGGAGGAGTAACGTCGACGTCCTTCATGTTAAAGCCACCATTCAAGCCAACAATGTAGTGTAGTAGGTAGTAGTAGTAGTGTTCTTCACGTCTTTCAACTCTTTACCAATAAACAATTTATTATTTTCGATATGAATTGAGTTTTTCTTTTACAATGAGGATTTTTGGTAGCATTTTAAGTATGTTGCAAGTTGTATGTTTAGTAATGATTTGGTGTTAAGTCAAATATCATGCAATTGAGTGCTTAGAAGTTAAAGGTGATGATGATGCTTGGCCGGTAATTAAGCTTTTTTCCAAACTATTAAACATGTAATTAGAGTTAGCCATTCAGTCAAATAGAAAAATCTTAACTATTCAAATGAGAAGATGTAAATGATTTTAGATCCATTTTGGAAGTAAAATAAACATTAACCTAAATTTTTTACTCTATATACAAAGTGTAGTCTTATTAGCATATCTGATTAAAATTAAAGTTGATTTTTATTACATAAATAATTAAATTATAAAAAAATCTCTGATTCGTTAAATTATTAGTAATTAGTAATTTAAGATCATACATTAATTTGATATTTCTTTTAAACATTACTCATGACCAAAATGTGCATAAAATTGCTAGTAATTTCAATTTTAAATGTACTATAAATAGTGGAGAAGCAGGGCTTCCCTCAATCACACCGAGATTGTCTCCTCTTCGATTCTCCCTCCCTCAGATCCCATCTCGCATTTCTCATTCTCTCCTGCTTCGATCGGAACTCCTGAAAGCAATTTCCTTTTAAGGTAATCAATCACTCTTTCGCATTGATCTCGATCTCGGTTTGTCAAAATCATTTTCGATCAACTTTAGTTGTGAATTTCGGTTATTGGAATTGAGATCTGATCTGGGCTTCTTTATTTTCCTGGGATTGTTGTTTGATTAGACCTCAAGTGAAGCTGGGTGCCACTTTCAGAATTCATTCATATTTGTAAATCCATCAATTGTTTTCAGGTGTTGGATTTTGCATGTTTTGGGGTGTTTTGTATTTTTGAGGTGATTAATAAGATGAAGAGTATGTTGTGTTTTGGAATTGATTTTTATATACATCTGTGGGTGTCTGATCTTGTACTTTAAGGTTGTTGGAATGCATGGTTGATATGCCGTAGGGACGAATGGATCTTTTTTTTGAGGGGCCATTTGAAGTAGATCTGATTCAGTGATTTACTCAAGTTTTACATTTAATAGAATTACTATGTGGAACATTGTTGTATTCATGATGCATGGGTAATCTGGCATCTTTTGTTCATGTGTACTGATGGTTGTCTTTAGAATTAGATTTTGCAGTCTTGAATTCCGTATTGTGTTTTGTGTAGTCATGTAATGTTTCACGTGATGTGTTTGTTGCTGAGGACTATGCCGTGTTTGGAATCATATTCTTGTTGATATGTGTTGGCATTGATGATGTCGTAAGTGAATTTTGTACGAACAAAGTTTTTAACCTTGGGCTCGTGTAAAAATGTTGAAACTTTTGTGTCCCTTGGTTTGGTTCCAGTTACGTAAGTGCGGATACACTCATTTTCTTGTCATTAGATGTTGTGTTGCGGCATTCTTGAAGTTTTCTGATTGATATACTGATTCTTTTGTCAAGGATGCATACTCTAGTGGTAATGCGCAAATTTGGTTTCTCTGACTGATGTGAACTGAAATAGTTTGTTGAATATGTTTTCTTTCAGGCTCAGCGTAACTTCAAAAATGGTGAAGATCTGTTGTCTTGGTGCGGGATATGTTGGAGGTCC
This sequence comes from Sedum album, assembly GCA_006409495.1. Classification (NCBI taxonomy): domain Eukaryota; kingdom Viridiplantae; phylum Streptophyta; class Magnoliopsida; order Saxifragales; family Crassulaceae; genus Sedum; species Sedum album. The sequence continues at coordinate 5,935 of QZGG01003758.1, read as the reverse complement.
AACCATGGCCGTTATTGCATTGAAATGCCCTGACATTGAAGTCGCTGTTGTTGATATCTCAGTATCACGTATCAATGCTTGGAACAGTGACACACTTCCCATCTATGAGCCAGGACTTGATGAAGTAGTGAAGCAATGCCGAGGGAAGAATCTCTTCTTTAGTAGCGATGTTGAGAAGCATGTTGCCGAGGCAGATATCATCTTTGTTTCAGTTAACACCCCGACAAAAACCCAGGGTTTGGGAGCTGGCAAGGCCGCTGATTTAACTTACTGGGAAAGTGCTGCTAGAATGATAGCTGATGTATCCAAGTCGGACAAGATTGTCGTTGAGAAATCAACCGTTCCTGTCAAAACTGCTGAAGCTATTGAAAAGATTTTGATGCATAACAGCAAAGGAATCAATTTTCAGATCCTTTCCAACCCGGAATTTCTTGCGGAAGGAACTGCTATTGAGGATCTTTTCAAACCAGACCGTGTTCTAATTGGAGGTAGGGAAACACCCGAAGGTGCAAAGGCTATCCAAGCATTGAAAGATGTGTATTCCCATTGGGTCCCCGTTGAGCGTATCATCTGCACTAATCTCTGGTCCGCTGAACTTTCAAAACTTGCCGCCAATGCCTTCTTGGCACAGAGGATCTCATCTGTCAATGCCATGTCTGCTCTATGTGAAGCGACTGGAGCAGATGTTTCCCAAGTCTCCCATGCTGTCGGGAAGGACACCAGAATCGGGCCAAAGTTCCTGAATGCAAGTGTTGGATTTGGTGGATCATGCTTCCAAAAGGATATTCTGAACTTGGTGTACATTTGTGAATGCAATGGCCTCCCCGAGGTTGCAAACTACTGGAAACAAGTCATCAAGGTCAATGACTACCAAAAGAGCCGATTTGTGAACCGTGTTGTGTCCTCCATGTTCAACACAGTGTCTGGCAAGAAAATTGCTGTTCTGGGTTTTGCATTCAAGAAGGATACTGGTGACACTAGAGAGACTCCTGCCATTGATGTTTGCAAAGGCCTGTTAGGAGACAAGGCCGTGCTGAGCATCTACGACCCACAAGTAACTGAAGACCAGATTCAGCGAGATCTCTCAATGAAGAAGTTTGACTGGGATCACCCAATCCATCTTCAGCCCATGAGCCCTACAGCCATCAAACAAGTGAAAGTAGTATGGGACGCATACACCGCCACCAAGGACGCTCACGGTATCTGCATCCTCACTGAATGGGACGAGTTCAAAACTCTCGACTTCCAGAAAATCTATGACAACATGCAGAAACCAGCATTCGTCTTTGATGGTCGCAACATTGTCAACCCAGAAAAACTGAGAGAAATCGGGTTCATTGTCTACTCTATCGGTAAGCCTCTAGATGCCTGGCTAAAGGACATGCCTGCCATCGCCTAAACACATCACATGCCTCACAATACCCAAATCATCCTTGAGGACGAGCATATACATAGGATCGACTAAGTTCCGGCTTCTTACAGTAGCATCATACTTACAGATTGTTATCATTTTCACTTCATTTATATGTTTTTGCGAGCTGTGTATTGTCACCATTGTTGTTGCAGCTAAGTGGACTCTGATATCGTATTTGTAGCTTTAGAACTTCTCTCCTTTTGGGATAGTACTATTTTCTTATAAGAATAAATGCCAATATTCTGCGGGTTTGTAGTGTACGAAATTGTAAATAGAATAACTTTGTGCCAGTCTTCGGAAGATAACAAACCAAAAGGGTTCATCTTGTAAATATGAATAGTTTCTGAATAACACTACATCCCAAGAGGTCTCCAACGGTCATAAAAGGAGGTTACTTTATACTCCTCATCCGATTTCCGCCGCGCCTGTCGCCCCTGATTCCGATTCTCACTTGGCTTCGACGAAACATATCTCACTAATCCTTAAGTACTCACTTGGGTTTTCTGCATATTCCTTATTTGACGAGGTTTGTGCAAGAAATTGCGAATCAAGTTGGAAGTTAGAGTCGCGTGATTGGAACCCTAATTTCAGGTATCGATCGATTTGAAGATAATTCATGTTCTTCATGGTGCAGATCAGTAGAAAGATTTGATCTTTTGTATTTTCAGTTGCTGATTTGGACTTTTTCTTATGCCTCTTGATACTTGTTTGATTTTTGATGTTTGGTATTATGAGATGTAAATTTCTGGTTTTTATAGTACTTATGAGAATCAATGTTGTGTTCTAAACTTGCACTAAATTGGATTGATTTTTAACTTATTATCTTGGACTTGAAGCAGTCTGTGCGGAAGGTGGACCGTTGGTGTCAGCTTGTGTGTACTGGTGGTACAAAGTTAAGATGTTTGGGTTTATGAGGTCACCAGTAAATCAGGGGTCTAAGCTAAACTCAGTCGATGAGGGTTCAACTGGTCATTATACTAACCCATTTGACTCTGATTCTAGTTCAAGTGACTTGAAAGGATGTGACTATAATCCTTTTGACTCTGATACTGAATCGGATACGGTTGGTCCCGAAAAACAGACTCTTGTGACAGGGAGGCAGAGAGCATCTGAGGTTGTTGTCTCGGTGCCAGATTTTGGCACTCCAGATAGGAAACTATATGATTCTGATGGTGAGGATGATGTAGGGCATACAAGTGTGCTGGGGGTTGAGAATCAGCTGGTGCATAAGGTTGAAGAAACTACTGGAACAGTAAAAAGGTGCTTGAAGATTGCTGAGGAGATTCGTGGAGATGCTGTTAGAACACTTGAAATGCTTCATCGTCAGGGTCAACAAATCACGAGGTCACACCATGTTGCTGTTGATATTGAGAGGGATTTAAGCCGGGTAAGGTTTTTTCTTTTAGTTTAAATTATGCCACACAAAAACAACGGCCAGTTTTTGGCAGATGATGGGTGTGGTTTCTAAAAATGCATTTGATTTTTACAGGGCGAGAAACTTTTGGGGAGTCTTGGAAGTATATTTTCCAGAACATGGAAGCCTGTTAAGGGTCGAGACATCATTGGGCCTCTTACAATCACAGGTCAGTATTTGTTGACATAATCGTATGGCTATCTGATTGCTTCACACTTAATTTATATAATCTTGAGCAACCCTGGTTTAATATGTAGATGATCACTCGAACCAATATCAACATAACAAAGATCAACGAGAGAATCTTGGTGTATCATCAGTACCGAAAATAAGATCAGTGACGAAGACTGCTCATCTTGATCCAACAGACACATTTCAGAAAGTTCAGGTCTGTATGGTAGAATACATCTTCTACACGGTTATGGAGTTGACTTTTACAATCTATCTTTGATTGTTAACTGATTGTTGTTCAACTCATGCTTTATCCCAGCTTGAGAAAGAAAGGCAAGATGATGCACTTTCTGACTTAAGCAACATCTTGGGCGACCTCAAAGACATGGCGCTTGAAATGGGCTCTGAAATTGATAGGTTAATTTATATTCTACCCTTTATTTAAAAATTATAACTTGCATCTTTTTATCCCCACAGTGTCAAATATTTTTTCCAATTACTGCAGACAAAGCAAAGCTCTTGATCACTTTGGTGGAGACATTGATGAACTGAACTTGCGCGTAAAGGGTGCCAATCAACGCACAAGACGCTTGCTTGGATAATGAATCGCGAAAAGGCACGGCTGTTATGTTGTTCTGCATTTCATTCTTTGTTACTCAATATACATAAACATGAAATTTCTGCTTTTACAGTTTTTTGAGAAATTGTGATACCATTTATGTGAAAATGCTGGCAATTTTATTTTCATCTTTATGGAGAAATTATTAACAATTCTATACATGCAATTCAGTAACGTACTGGACCACCTCGTAGCGAGCTCGGGGTAGTAGATTGGAAATTTTAATCATTTCAGTCATTTCCCAAAGATTTTATTGCTGTGATTTTCTTAAATATGCATCAGCTTTGCAGCTTTGCTGCTTTGCTCTATGTTCAGATTGTAAGTTTTCCTGTCATATAAATGAATAAATTTGCTCGTGCTTCTGAAAGCATTTATTAATATCTCATTAGGTTATTTTAGCCGACAAGCTCTCATAGCTCAGTTGGTTAGAGCACCCGTTTAGTAAGCGGGAGGTCTTGAGTTCAACTCTCAATGAGAGCAGATTTTGTTTTCGAACTACTTTTAAATAATATTTCAAATTAGCGTTTTAATTTTAAATTACTTTTTAAGAACGAAAATGGAAGGGAAATAATCTACAATCCCAACAAAACCCAAAAACCCAACTACGAAAAGCCCCCAACTTGATAAAAAAGAAACGATTTTAAGTGCGCACATCGCATCAAAATCGAACTCGCGATGAAGCAGACCCAATATCCATTATCACAATATGGGTTGTTTGAGGTATTTACTGCTTCATTGGGATCCATGCTTGTTCATCTTTGTGTGTGTTGTATTCATTTAGGCTTTCATAGTAAAAATCACATCTTTTTTAGGTTTTAGGATTTTGATGAGTCAAGTTTATGCCATTAGCTTCAGAATGCAATGATGAACTCCGTGCTCAAATTTTATTGGTGAAATTAAAATTATAATCCTGCCTTTTCTATGTGGGCTGGTGATCTAGGACTAGGAGTAGACAGTTGTAACAAGTGTTACTTAGTTTCTTGGGATGTAGACTGTTTGGTTTCCTCTGCATCTGATTTTCAAGTATTTTCTAGTAAATTTGTGTTCACCAGAGATTTGTGTTAAGGTCTTGCTACCATGGCCTTCATTTTCTTTGTTTTGTTCTGGTTATTACTCTGCCTTATCTACTATCCTTTTTTGGTCCTCTGGAGTACAAGGTTTGCAAAGCTAGTTTATTCATCGACAAATGAACACTTCAATTTCTAAAAGTTGTGAAGAAATTGTTTCGTTTGATTTTAGATTTAGGAAGTTAACTTGTTTGATGATTGAACACCACTACAACACAGAACTCTGATTTTTCCATTTTTCTGACAGGAGGTATACTGACACTCACAGAGAAAAACACATTCGATACACTTCTATACTGATTGCTTGTTATTCATGTCTACTGGTGGGTGTTGATATATAGAATGTTGGTTAAGAAAATCCAAGCAAGAGACAGGCTCAGCGATGGCGTTTGATCAGGTAAATTACATTTCATCCCAATTCAGTCAGTGGTGCTATGTTCTAGGATGATGTTGTTAAATTAACTCAATCCTGTTTATATTTTCAATGCAGATTCTTACAGTGACAAACTGATAATTAGCATGAGCATGAAGAGTGAAAGTAAATTAATCAGTAGCATTCATCCTCCACAGGTCACTTAAACTTCTGAATGAAACAATTGGATTTTTTTCTCAACATAGCTTCTGTTGTTTCTGGTGCGTCTGAAGGAGATATGGCCTTCAGCACCGGTGCTCTCCAAGGATGGGTCCCTAGAGTGCTGCTGCTGTTGCTTCCGGGGATTGATCAAATGGCAACTTGATATCGGTTTGAATCGTGTATTCACTTTCCGAAATCAGTATTTCGCCCCTTACAAAAGCCTTAGGGTTACACGAAATCTGAAGTGAGATAAGACAAACCGGCCAACACCGATCAAGGCTCTTGGATCGAATGTTGATGACGTTTGTTTAGTCTTTTGGTGTATCAATACTTGTGTATCTCAATACCTCTGTGTTCTTTGCATCATACCCACTAAACTCAGTCATTCTGTATATGTAAATCAGTGTCTTTGCAGTTACCCAAAACTGCCATCAGCAGTTACACATGGGGACACGTTCCTGGGGACAGGTCCCATAACCGTTCAACGGTTACACCCACTTGTTCAACAGTTACACCCACTTGTCCAACAGTTATATAAACTGTTCAGCAGTTGTAAAACTGTCACACCCAGAGAATGACACGTGTCGACCGTCAGTTGGTGCATGAGGACCCATCCCTTGATGCAAGGGACCCGTCCGTAGGATCCGTCCCTGAGGCAAGAGACCCGTCCGTAGGA
>QZGG01003757.1:0-20730 GCA_006409495.1 Sedum album | reverse complement strand
ATACATTAAACATATGCTTCATTTTATATTATTTTTGAAAAATAAAAAATTGGCATGTATTAGAATTAATATTTCAAGCTTAATTTTTATTATAGTCATATCTGTCATTTAAGTTAAAACTATACTTGATTATTTAATATACATATATTATTATATGTTGTCGTACTCAAAATCAAACAATATATATTTCAAATTATACGAATTCGACACTAATATTTATAAATCGTATAGTTTTTATGCACGTTTTTTTTTCGGGCTTTTATTTGGGCCGGACTTTCGGGCCGAGCGAGCTTGAAAAGACAAGCCCTAGCCCGGCCTTAAATCATCGGGCTCGGGCCACCATCGGGACGACTAGTGGACCGGGCCACCGAACTTTTATCGAGTTTTCGGGCCGGCGGCACCGTTTGGACACCCCTAGTAGTATCCACATGACAGGACCTAGTAGTTCATAAATGACGCAATTCAACAATTGTATTTTACATTGGAGATCTGAATTCTATACATGTGCATCTTTTTAACAATTGAGTGACAAAGAGGTTGATTTAGGAAAAGGAATCAATGTCATAAAGAAAAATTGTAACATTTTTAGTTTACATTTTCTAGCCTTGTAGTGTTAATTCGAATCAGCTGAGACTTTCTTGTGCAAATATGCCGCTCTATTGTGAGCCACCAACTGTTCAAAGTTACACATGTCTTTAACTTGGTGACATTTGCCTGTTTAGAATTGGTGGGGTAACTATCCTGCGGAAAGGAAACTCTGACTTCATCAGTGACGGCACAACAGGTACATATTATTTATCTCAACCGATACTGATATGGATCTGCATAGTACTGGGAGTTTGAGTCTCTCAAAAACTCAGATGAGATCCGTTCCCAAATTGTATCCTACTTCTGTACTTTGTTCACGCATTACCTCCAGTGGATGGTTTGAATAGTACAGAACTGAAAATGTCACTGTTTTCAATTTGGAAGATTAACTTTTTAAGTGTACGTACTTTTGTACATATGAGTGGTCTTCGTTTGATTATAATGGAACCCTCATCTCATGTTTGGCCACTCTTGTTTGAAGTTACTGTCGCATTGTATCATTGTTTAAAAATGTGTGTGCACCGCCCTTATTTTGGTGATGCCTTGTTCAGTACATTCAGTTAGTGTCTATGGATCTCCTCGCCGATGTGGAGGCCAGGGTGACATACTGTCAGGAAGGTATTATGTATATCTTTTGTCATTTTTATAACATCTCGATGAAATGTGTCCTCTGAGATCTGTCTGATTCACTACATCTGTCAGATGACAGCCTAATGAGCCTATTTTCCCTTGATATAGTGTGGCTTTATTTTTATCCTGGGCGCGCCAATACATCTCTGCTGCTAATGGGAACATACACATAAAGTTTGATTTCCAACCCTCAACTTCGATACATTGCTATATTTTTGGTGATTCAGTTCATCATATACATGTCTTTGCGTTGCTTAATTGTTTTATATTTTATGTATCATCAAGGCCAGCGAATCCCGCAGTCTTGGGATGCATAGCAGGTTCTGCGTTGATGAGGAAGGCAGCTTCACTTGCTTTTTATAGCAAGAAAAGATCTACACTCACTACAGATATCATCGAGTACTTGGGTGAAAGGTAAATCCATTTTCGAAACAAAAGTTAGTTAGGGAGAAGGGTGATCTATTAAATTATTCTGAATCTCTTTCCCAAATCGCATAAACAATTGCTGTATTCATGTGTTGAAATTCGATCTTATTGTTCTGCTTTGATTCAGTTTGGAAGAAATTGCCCCAGTAAACTCATAGCGCTCTGAAGAATCTTGGTAGGACATTCGTCGTCAGTAAAAGATGTTTGTTTCCTTGTAATTATATCAGCTTTATTCTGATGTTTTCCAAATAAATGCCATTTTTATTTGTCTGATCAAGTAATCAGTGCAGGTTTTTATATTTCTTTTAAGAGAATCCGCTTCAAAATCTGTTCATATTTTCTGTTGATGATGCATATGCGTAGTGACTATATCGGAGTTTGGAAGTTTGATTTCTGCTATCATAACTTGTTTAGAATTTATCTCTACTCGATCATTTTAAACGTTCAACTGTCCAGTTGAAAAACAAAAATTGACATTCTTCTAAAAAGATAAGTGAAATTCAGGTAGCATATCAGTTCAGAATCTTATATTCCATGTAATAGAGTAATGATTTATGACAGATCGACGTATCTCATTCTCAACTACTATAACTAGTTATATTCCTTTTCACCCCTTTTCTAGTTTACATCTTAGTGCATCTCCAATGCAATTAGCTATGCAGCACTCAAAATAAAGAAGCAAATACACAAAGTTTCCTCCAATGAGTTATGTATAAATGAATGCAATAGTTAAAATTATAAAGTAGTATTTGGATCTTCATACCTAACTTACATATCTCTAACTACATAATATAAGCATTTTACATAAGCTCCAGCATTTTCTATTTTACATTATATAAATTATGCATAACTAATATTTTATATTATTCTACATCATCAATTTGCATAACTTCATTGGAGATGCTCTAAGTACCAGATGAGTTTCATTTAATGTACTTTTTAGATGATAAAAAGGGAATCTGGCAAACCAAGAAACCCAAGAGCCAAAATGCACATCTTGTTTTAGTAGTAGATACTATGCATTTGTTTTATATAGATTATAATCATAGGAGGTTGTATCATGTGGATCTTTTTGATAGATTTTAAATCAACTTTGCATTCGTTGAAATGTGCAAATAATTAACGCAAAAATGCAAACAATTTGAATTTCAAAATGAATAAATACAAGGGTCGTAATGAAACTTCACTCTATAGTAATATAGTTAAATACTATTTGTGATAGTATGAGTTGTCACTGATTCATTACAAAAAAATCATCTAAACAAAAACTATCAAACTTATGATCCACACACCCATTTCATCTTCTTCAAACGGATGAGAAGATGAAACAAATGTAGTGCAAGGAACACTTCATTTCAAATAGGACAAACCCTTATCTCATACATTCTCATTTTCTAAGATGTTAAATACTTCTGAGTTGTACAAACTTCTTTTTAATTACATCCATTCAATTCACACCCCTATCTGCCTTGCAAAAGCCAAACTACTGTTAAAATTTTAATAAGAAAAAACTCATACATCAATGCATAGTTTATGTTTATTTATATAACACTAAAAGTCTTCCCATCTGCTACTGCATTTTGGATCAAACTCCTTGAGGTTGTTCAAGGTGAGAGCTCAGTTGCCCTTCTTCTAGCATATCCTTTATGTATGCTTTACTTGATTGCTTTATAGAAATAAGTCAGCCATCAGTTCATGTTTGTTATGTTTTTTGAGTAAAGCTTAGGGCTTTACTGACACTTTGAGCTTGTAGTTGACTTCAGAATTCAGATGTTGTTGTTGTACAATGTATATATTTGACTTTCAGTGATAAGTAGAATAGATTCAGTATAAGATCTGAGCTTGTAGAGGATTAATTTATGGATCTGAGCTGATTTGATTAAGATGTGTCGAGTGTACAGACAGGTTATATATAAATGTCATGTTTTTGTATACTGTACAAAAGTTGAGGGGAAATGGCACAAATTCTGGCACCCTCTTCGCAGCTGCAAGCAAAGATTAGCATCAAGAATGCAAGCTATGCGAGACCATTGCCTGCTAAATTGGGCTCGTTGGCATTTAAACCGAGTGGTAAGGTATCTGTCAGGACCTCAACCAATTTCAGAGTTTTCACAGTCAAAGCTGTGAATGGTACCATCAACAGAATGGAGGATTTGCTCAACTTGGATGTTACGCCTTACACTGACAAAGTCATTGCAGAATACATTTGGTAGGTGTTTTACTGACTTTGAGACGTTACTGAGCAGATTCTTCGTGTGACTGATGTTTGTGTTTTGTGACAGGATTGGTGGAACTGGAATTGATGTGAGGAGCAAATCAAGGGTATGATGCTTCTTAAGACATGTTACGCATAAATCAAAACTCAGGTCAGTTTTGGGCTAACAAGTAACCTGTTTTATTTTCTTGGTGTAATGTTCAGACACTTTCAAAACCAGTTGAGCATCCCTCTGAGCTTCCGAAGTGGAACTACGACGGATCTAGTACTGGACAAGCACCCGGAGAAGATAGTGAAGTCATTCTATAGTAATTTCTCAGAAACATCAAATGCAGTTTTGTCTCTTTTACACTTCTAGTTTGCTGATTGAATAGTTGGTGTTTGCAGCCCCCAAGCAATCTTCAAGGACCCATTCAGGGGTGGTAACAACATCCTGGTGAGTTTTTTGGTTATTGACCCTACAAATTTAAGAATGCTTTAACTATTTTTGCTCCAAAGTCGAGTTTCAGCATTTGTTGATGCATTTTGAATGTGGTTTGGAAATAGGTTATCTGCGATACATACACACCTGCTGGTGAACCAATACCCACCAACAAACGGGCCAAAGCTGCTGAAATCTTCAGTAACCAGAAAGTCATAGATGAAGTTCCATGGTAAGTGTTTTTGCTAATTCTTGTTGTAACCTGTTGTTTGTGTTTTAGTCACTCAATACTAAGAAATGATCATCTTCTCCAGGTATGGAATCGAGCAAGAGTACACCTTGCTCCAAACTAACGTGAATTGGCCTTTGGGTTGGCCCGTTGGAGGTTACCCCGGTCCTCAGGTAAACTACATATTTATAAAGTTTCCGCATCATCATGACTCGGTGTTGTGACTTTTCTGCTACGTATATTGACACCTTTTGTCACTCTTAGGGCCCATACTACTGCGCTGCTGGTGCTGACAAGTCTTTTGGACGTGACATCTCAGATGCACACTACAAGGCCTGTCTGTATGCAGGAATTAACATTAGTGGAACCAATGGGGAGGTCATGCCAGGCCAGGTACTCAATACTCACCGTCTTGCAAACCAAGCGCCTAGTAATATCAATTCTTGTTCCTTTTTTAGAAAAAACTGCTGATAATCATATTCACAGTGGGAGTATCAAGTCGGTCCAAGCGTAGGAATCGAAGCAGGTGACCATGTTTGGTGCTCAAGATACATTCTCGAGGTAATACATTACTTATTCAAGTCTGATGCTTCTCATCTAACACTTGCTCCCTCCCTCGCTAACTCACAATTCTTGTATCAAACTCAATCAGCGCATCACTGAACAAGCTGGCGTAGTCCTCTCATTGGATCCAAAACCCATCCAGGTAAATCCCAAATTATACACAACTTTTTCCTAGTGCTCCTTTGCTCATTCAATAACATTTAGCATATCTATAGGGTGACTGGAATGGCGCAGGATGCCATACAAACTACAGGTAAGTTGATGTTTGTTCCAATAATAAAACTTGGAACTTGGATTGACATTTAATAGTATTCCAGTGTAAGTATCAGACCTCAAAAGTATCAAGTTGATTTTGCAGTACCAAGAGCATGAGGGAGGAAGGAGGCTTTGAAGTTATAAAAAAGGCCATTTTAAATCTTTCACTTCGTCACAAGGAGCACATTAGTGCTTATGGAGAGGGAAACGAGCGAAGGTTGACAGGACGCCATGAAACAGCCAGCATTGACAAGTTTTCATGGGTAAGTTCATAATTCATATGCATACACCCCTGGTTCATTATCAACAAATACTTGCACGCATATGCTGAAATTCATGTAACCTTTATTTAGGGAGTGGCTAACCGAGGCTGCTCAGTTCGTGTGGGACGTGATACAGAGAAACAAGGCAAAGGTATGTAGAACAGTAGAAGTGAAGTCTCTACATCACTGTACTGGAAAGTACTACTAGTGAGACACTGATGGTGATGCACTTCAAATTTTACAGGATATTTGGAAGACAGAAGACCAGCCTCAAACATGGACCCATACATTGTGACTGCCCTTCTTGCCGAGACCACACTACTTTGGGAGCCAACACTAGAGGCTGAAGCGCTAGCTGCTCAGAAGCTGGCCTTGAAGGTTTAGTTCGACACTAAATTTGATGAGGGACTCCTGAGGATGCATTATCCACTTCGCATGGATGCTGAAGAAACTCGTTTTCTTCCACCTGCTTTTAAGCCTATTCTAGTAGATCCCTGGTAAATAGAGATCTCAAGGTTAGCAGTTGTTGTTCCATGTTCAGATACCAGTTGTTTCCTTCAAAATGAGATTTTATGTTCTAAATTGCATTTCACAAAATTGTGTCCTGAAAAAAACAAAACAAGGCAAAATGATGCTTTTCTAACAATTTTTACTATTAAACTGTAGTCATTTTAAATCGCTGCAATACTGCCCAGGTCTGAAGTTTATGTAATGTCATTAACATAAGTCATGCACTGAAAATTTTGATGTTGGATTTTGTGACTAGTTTGAAGTTTTATGTAGTTTCACAATGCAGGAAAATGATCCTCATTTATTGTAATTGGGAAACAACTTGTACACTTTGAAACCGATGCAAAAGTAAACAGATATTATGATATCCCAATAAACAGTTCTGAGAAATGTCATCACAATTGTCTGCGTGCTGACACCTGATTATTGGTAAATGCAACCTTAAGCTCATTCCACAGGACATGTTTTCTCGAACACTTTCTGCTCCTTCCTTCAAAATGAGATTTTATGTTCTAAATTCCATTTCACGAAATTGTTGTTCCTGAAATAAACCGAAAGTTTCAGCACTTTATTGTAATTGGGAAACAACTAGTACACTTTTCTTGCTGATAAGTCAGACAGTGTGATGAAGAAAATGTACAACTCGAAACCGATGCAAAAGTAAACAGATCTTTTGATTGACATCCCATTAAAGTTTTAAGAGAGGTTCATGCCACACACAATTGTCTGCGTGCTGACACCTAGATTATTGGCAAATCAACCTTAAGCTCATTCCACAGGACATGTTTTCTCGAACACTTCCTGCTCCTTGCGACAAAGATCAAACTCATTTGTGTGGTAATACATACAACCAGTATAAGCATCCATCTCTTTTGTGCACCTTTGGTGAAGATCCCTTAGCCTGCAAACAACATAAGTCATTGGTAAATATGGTACAATGTGGCACCTGCTAAGGTGTGAGAGCAAATCCGGGACTATGTAGACAATTCCAAAACCTTTGCGAGGGTCTATACAGCCTATAAATGTTTTACATATTACTCAAAGGGTTGGCAATTGGCATAGGTCTAGTTTAAGTTTCTGGCTTTCTGCAACACTATGTTCTACTAATGTATATAAAGTTTTATTTGACTATCTCAAATTTAGCTAAACGAGCATAATGGAGTTAATATCATTTTAAAAAGAATACATGTGGTAACAGACTTCAGAATTCAGATCATGAACCACGCCGTACAAAAATAAAATCACAATTTGTATACAACTGGATAAGCAGCCTCAAGAAACTACATCACTTTGAGTCTCACGTGAGGTTTAGATTACACTAAACATAACGAACTATGTACGATAAAAGAAATTCGAGTGATATCGAACACAAATCATTTCAGTCAAGACATTCTTTAATTTGTATGAAAGTGCATATATACAACATTTTTCCCTTCGAATATTCCAAACCAATGTTCTCTTAGAAAGTTGTACAAACAGTCTGTCTTACCCCAGCATCCAACTAAAAACTTACAACAGACATATATCAAGCACGCACTGTGACTGTACCCTAAAACTGTACATCCATTCTAATTGTTCCAAAATCATTGGCCACTGCGTCAATATTCCAATTGAAAATTAGACATTTAGCCGTAAAATCATGCACCACTTACAAAAAATACAATCACGCGTAGACAACGAAGGCCAACCAAAACACAGCAATTAAAAATCATGTCTTACAGTCCGAAGACACAGTGAGTGACTTCTCTTCCTTTCTCCAAGCACTTTTCAGGATTAGGATCAGTCTTCTTGCATTTCAGAAAGTCAATATTCTGCGCAAAACACCTCTCCCCAATATGCTTAGATGCAGCCATCAGCACTGCCGATGTTGGAATCGGCTCACCAGCTGCATCCACACTTGCCGCCGCCATTCCCCTAAACAAATTAAATCGGTAAATCACACCAATCTAATTAGTACCAACGCACGCCAAAATCGGTATATAAAAATCGAAATAGCTGAATCGTTAAATCCACTCAGAAACGATCGGAAGTGACGAAACTTACTTGATTTAAACCCTCTGCTGATAGTTTTTAGGGCTCCAAAATTCAACCACGAACAACACAAGTTATCAGACAGCAAATGAGAGACACGACACGATAGTGTAGGCTGTCGTAAATAATCCGAAGCAAAAGGGTATTTTCGTCATTAAGAACATAAAGTTATTGAAATTAGCTCTTTCGATTGGATTGACTTTTTTTTTCGATAGCACTTCACGTTAGGGGTGTAACAAAGTAACCGGTCCCGGTTCCAATCCCGGTTCCGGTTCCGGTATCGGTTCCAAACCGGGATTTACTCTAAAAAACCGGAATTCGGGACTGTCCCGGTATCGAAATTAGGTATCTTACCGGAACCGGTACCCAGTGACTAAATCACCGGTTCCCGGTACCGGTACCGGTAACGGATTTTACTATACCAAGCGCACGTCTCTTGATTCATCCAAGCGTATGCTTCTTCTATTTCCTCAAGCGTACGCGTACGCTTGGGGAAAGCTCTCGGACCCATTCTGGCACTCCAAGCGGACACTCTTTTCTTTTCCCAAGCGCACGTATCTTGCTTTTATGATAAATCCTTGAACGTGCGCTTGAAAAATTCAAGGGACGTACGCTTGAAATCTGAAAATCGGAACCGGGACCGGGATTCAGGACTGAAGGCATTACCCGGTCCCGGTCCCGGTACCGAAATTCGGGAAAAATTCGGGATTTTTTAGAACCGGGACCGGTTCCGGTACCGATTTTAAAAATCCCGAATTTTCGGGACCGGGACAGAAAATCCGAAATATCCCGGTTCCCGGTACCGGTTTCACCCCTACTTCACGTCCAAGCGAACAACAGATCTATGTTGGCTATTCAAATTCTCTTGATTATTAGATCAAGAGAATGAGAACTTAGAATCTAGCTTATTTACGAGTTAATATTATTTACGATATCTGCGACTCTGTAATCAATTTGATCCAACGGTTCACATTTCGCAGTTTATCTCATTTTTATCTTGTCTCTACGAATGCAACTCATATTATTATTATTTTATGTACATGCAATTTGTGCATTTGCTATTCATATTTGAGTTGTTCTGAATGGATTATTTCTCAAATTTGTGAGACATGTTCCTCCAGATGAAGTGGGGTTGGCCTAGTGGTTAGGCACCCACTACCTGGATCAACAGGTCTTGGGTTCGAGTCATGGGGTAGGAGTGAAAGTAGTGGGTGCCTAACCACTAGGCCAACCCCACTTCGTCAAGAGGAACATGTCTCACAAATTTGAGAAATAATCCATCCAGAACAACACAAATATGAATAGCAAATGCACAAATTGCATGTACATAAAATAATAATATGAGTTGCATTCGTAGAGACAAGATAAAAATGAGATAAACTGCGAAATGTGAACCGCTGAATCAAATTAATTACAGAGTCGCAGATATCGTAAATAAAATATTAAATCGTAAATAAGCTAGATTCTAAGTTCTCATTCTCTTGATCTAATAATCAAGGGAATTTGAATAGCCAACATAGATCTATTGTTCGCTTGGACGTGAACCCAAGACCTAAAATCCCTTTATAAAAAAAACCATGGATTAGTTATGATTGTTAATAGTTCATGACATTTGTAAATGTTTTAATTAAACTTTGTCACCTTTTTATCTTCGTTATGTTGGAAAACACTTAAAAATTACATTATCACATTTCATTTTCATGTTCATTTTTGTACTAAAAAATAAACACTTAGTCTATAATGCAATCTATCCAGTAGTGATTTCCAGTGACGTGGCCCAATGACCTCAAAGCAGCCATCTCTCTCTCTATCAGCTCCACTTAAATAGCAAGAAAAAAACTTGATGGATGAAATTAATCAAACAATTCACTTGCGCCATGCTTTGACAACTTTCAAAGCTCATCAGCAATTCAGCATTCATTCATCTCCAAATCTCCAATCTTTTCCATTGCAATTCAATCCTCAATCTTGCAATTGATTTGTTTGCAACTTTAGAACTTGTTCTAACAGATTTGCTTCACTGCAAGTGTTGTGGGTTTTGAATTGCATTAGCTTTTTTGTTGTAAAGTTATAATCTTTATTACTAATTGTTGTCTAAGTGAGAGAAATGGCTGTTTGTACATCATCATTATTCCCAGCACTTGCACATCGCCCAGCAGCTTCAGAATTGAAGAAACCTAATCCTGCTGTGTCTAATCTGTTCTGGGGTGCAGATCTGCCATGCCCATCTCAGCAAAATCTCACTCAGGTTAGGAATTTTCTAAAACTAGTTTTTAGATGTCATTCAGTTGTTTGTGAGAATGCTTAAGAGATGTTTTGTAAATTATATGCTTCTTTATGGAGTTAGTTAAGGGAAGGTTTTTATTATCGTTAAGACTTTTTGTTGATTGTAATCTGGTTGTGAGAATTTGTCACTGATCGCAAGATGGGTTGGTTTGTTATAATTTGTGGCGAAAGGAATGTATTGATGCGGAGATAAGTAATGATATTTGTGCTTGGATTTTGTGGCAGATGAGGAAGAAGCCATGTGGGGTTTGGGCTTCAATTTCCGAGAGAGGAGACTATTACACTCAGAGGCCTCCAACTCCGCTTTTGGACACTATCAACTATCCAATTCATATGAAAAATCTCTCAGTTAAGGTGATAATATTAATTCAAAATGCTTTCGTGTGATCTTCCAATTTGAATTGATTACATGCAAACTATATCATGCATGATTTAAATTTCAATGATCTTAAAGTGTTATTTCTATACTCTTTTGTTTCCTAATAGTTAGCACTTGATGGAATATGCAGGAGTTGAATCAACTTGCCGATGAGCTGCGTTCTGATGTGATTTTTAACGTTTCCAAGACAGGGGGTCATTTGGGATCGAGCCTTGGTGTTGTTGAGCTGACTGTAGCTCTTCACTATGTATTCAATACTCCTCAAGACAAGATACTGTGGGATGTCGGCCATCAGGTTAGAATCATATATTATTTCCCTTCACTTCTTACGATTTGAGCTGTGCTGACTGTATTTTGAGTTACTGAAATCGATTTTTTCTGCAGTCCTACCCACATAAAATTCTTACAGGGAGACGATCTAAGATGAGTACTATGAGACAAACAAATGGGTTGGCTGGCTTCACAAAGAGGGCGGAGAGTGAACATGATTGCTTTGGGACTGGACACAGTTCGACCACCATATCCGCTGGATTGGGTAATCATCTAAATTTAAAAATAAAGACAAATCGTTTGGAATCGCATCCATTTCTTACAAATTTCCCACATAAGTTTCTAATACTCGCTGCGAAGTCCACAATTACTAAAGGAATTGTATTATTCAGTATAATCTCGTAATTATGGAATTATTTTAGCATTTGATTTTTGGACCGCTGTAAAACTTAGAAGTGTTTCAACGTATAGGAATGGCTGTTGGGAGGGATCTGAAAGGGAGAAAGAATAATGTGGTTGCAGTTATAGGTGATGGTGCTATGACTGCCGGACAGGCATACGAAGCCATGAACAATGCTGGTTACTTGGATTCCGACATGATTGTAATTCTCAATGACAACAAGCAGGTTTCTCTGCCTACTGCAAACTTAGACGGTCCAACAGCACCTGTAGGAGCACTAAGCAGTGCTCTCAGTCGACTGCAATCAAACAGGCCCCTAAGAGAACTAAGAGAAGTCGCAAAGGTTACACTGATCCCATGTTGTTTAATAAATTGATGATGAATCGTAACCGAAATATTTTGACAAGTTAAGCAGAAGGGAATAATGAAGACTGAAGAGTGCTCCTTTTATTTTTTGTTGCAGGGAGTTACTAAACAGATTGGTGGCCCTATGCATGAAATCGCTGCAAAGGTTGACGAATATGCCCGCGGGATGATCAGTGGATCGGGATCAACTTTGTTTGAAGAACTTGGACTTTATTACATCGGTCCTGTTGATGGTCACAATTTGGATGATCTTATTGCCATTCTTAAAGAAGTGAAAAGTACGAAAATAACAGGTCCTGTCCTAATTCATGTTGTCACTGAAAAGGGCCGCGGTTACCCATATGCAGAAAGAGCTGCAGACAAGTATCACGGTAAACTCACTGATCACTTTAATGTTAAAGACTGACGCATGATTTTATTTTAGAACTATCAATCAAAATTATAAGTATTGATGGTTATAGGAGTGGTGAAGTTCGACCTGGCAACTGGAAAACAATTCAAGTCCAGTGCACCTACTCAATCATATACAACATACTTTGCGGAAGCACTGATTGCAGAAGCCGAGGCAGATAAAGACATTGTGGCTATTCATGCTGCAATGGGGGGAGGAACAGGCCTGAATCTTTTCGAGAGACGTTTTCCGAACAGGTGTTTTGATGTCGGGATAGCAGAGCAACATGCTGTTACTTTTGCTGCTGGATTGGTTGTGAAGGAATCAAACCTTTCTGTGCAATCTATTCGTCGTTCATGCAGCGCGCATATGATCAGGCATGGCTTCAGAACTCTTTTACAAATATAGTGGCCTTACAGTGATTCTAGGACTCATTTGGCGTGGCATTACGGTGTAATTTAACTTTTTTGGTTTTTGCTTTAGGTTGTTCATGATGTGGATCTGCAGAAGCTTCCAGTGAGGTTTGCGATGGACAGGGCAGGGCTGGTTGGAGCTGATGGCCCTACACATTGTGGAGCTTTTGATGTCACTTACATGGCATGTCTTCCTAACATGGTGGTAATGGCTCCTGCTGATGAAGCAGAACTTTTTCACGTGGTTGCCACAGCAGCTGCCATAGATGATAGACCCAGTTGCTTTCGATACCCAAGAGGAAACGGAGTTGGCGTCCAGCTTCCACCTGGTAACAAGGGCATCCCTCTTGAGGTAAATGACTCCTTCCCACAAACTAATATACCAATTTGATCCTGTTACCTGTATTTACGTTCTTTGTTATTTCTTTATTTGAAAATAGATAGGAAAAGGTCGTATATTAAGGGAAGGAAACCGAGTTGCGCTTTTAGGATACGGAGCAGCAGTCCAAAGCTGTCTAGCAGCAGCCTCAATGCTGGACCAGCGCAGTGGCATTAGACTAACAGTTGCAGATGCTCGCTTCTGCAAACCACTAGACCGAGCCCTCATCCGCAGCCTAGCCAAGTCTCATGAGGTACTCATCACAGTCGAAGAAGGTGCAATCGGTGGCTTTGGCTCTCATGTCGTTCAGTTCCTGGCTCTCGATGGCCTCCTAGATGGCACAGTAAAGGTATGCCAGTCTAACATCATATTCCCATTTGCATCATAAACTTAGCTCGAACAATTTCCAAATCTTTTTGGTCTAAATAATGCAGTGGAGACCAATAGTCCTGCCAGATCGGTACATTGAACACGGATCACCAGTCGATCAATGGCAGATGCAGGATTGACGCCTTCGCATATTGCTGCAACAGTTTACAATATACTTGGAGAAACAAGAGCAGCTTTGGAGATAATGAATGCATAGGATTGAAAAAACAAACAAAATGCAGACTAGAGGTTTTAGATGTCATCAATAAATTGTGTCCAACAGTCTTTCACCACTAAAATGTACAAAGAAAAAGATCAATGTAAATTAACTTAGGTATTGAGTAGCAAATGTAAAGATCTCATATCAGAAACTTGTGTTTTAGAACCAGATGCTCAGGCCTAGGTTGATGTTTGTGTTTTGTGTGTTGGGTGGGTCAGGAAATATATCAGCATTTTGGGGTAGAACATCACAATACGTCAATACTGATAACCTGAAAGTGATAGATAAGTAGTGGCAGATAGGAGGCGTTCAGTAAAAATCTTGATTTCATTTGTAAACACAATAGTCACTCACTATTTCAACATAAAACTGTTGGATGAACCTAACACAGTAGTGACAGTACTCAGATGCATTTGTCTTTTTGACAAATTACAAATTTACCCTTTTTTGCTTTTGTCTTTTGCGAAAATGAGAAGATTTTATGTCTTTTGGACCTAGGGATGCCTTTAGCAAAACCCCATTTATGAATTTTTTTATCGTTGGGATACCAAGTTGTGTACAAGACATTTCATCATTTATATTTAGTATATTTCATTCAAATTTTCGCGCAGACCGTAAGACATCTACCCACCAAGAGTCGAACATGAGATCGAACTCATCATGAGAGACTTCGTAAACCAACTTCTCACGAAGGAGAAGCAAACATGCGTCATGGACCAAAAACAAAGTGCAGCACCTGGCCAACTACTTAAGATGCAGAGGATGATGAGGGTCTACCAGCCCAAAAAATGCTCTGTCTTTGACGCGTCGTTGCAGAGTGCTCGAAATGTAGAACATTGTAACTGTGCCACCCTCGCAGAACGAAAACTCTGGAAAACTATCCCACAAGTACCCATCTTCTGACAAACCTGTAAACAGACTCGGCTCAATGCCTCAATCCCCAGCCTCATCCCTGCAACTCATATATGAACCTTGTAAACAGACTCGGCTCAATGCCTCAATCCCAGCCTCATCCCTGCAACTCATATATGAACCTTGTAAACAGACTCGGCTCAATGCCTCAATCCCCAGCCTCATCCCTGCAACTCATATATGAACCTTGATACGTAAAATCGGACAACAAAGGCTTGTAAATAATTTTCATTACTCTCATGAATCCATATATTACTGGATTATACAATTGTGATGGAAACAAAAAATGCCCGACAATATTTCGAGCAAAACGAAAAATGGAGAAAAACAAGAAGGGTGTGAAATTAGTCAAGGGTAACCATGAGCTAAACAAAACTCCCAGAAAAGCCTGTCATCTGTAATCTCATCCATGTTAACAACACCAATACCTGAAGAATTATTACTAACTATGTAACTTTCGCTTACACTGCTCTTCAGCTTCTTTTTCGCACCACTGCTAGAATCATCACAAATATTCTCATTATTCATAACCTTGCTTGAACTTGAATCAACCTCTTCTTCTTCTTCCTCATGATAATATTTGTCCGTTGATGATATGATCTTGTTCTTGATTCTCCGACGGGTATTCTCATTATGATCAGAAGAGTGACTGCAACAGGACTCGGCGTCATCCTCAGCATCTATTCTAACCCTCTTGTTTCTGTTAGCATGATCATTGAAATCATTGATCAATGTATCCGAATCTCCGATTTCCTCAAATTGAAAGTAGATCACATTTTTGCATACCTTAGTAATACTCATGATGATGATCAGCTGAAGAATCTCTTCAGTTTTTTGTAAAGAAAGTAACAATGAAGCTGTCTGCTGCAAGTTTTAAAGTAACAAAAATGGTGGCTCAAAAGTATTCTAATTAAGCCTAATTAATTGAATGGTCATTGTGTAATCCCAAAATTATCTTCCTACAAATAGTAACAAAGTTTAATAAGAGGATAAACATTTCCATTGAATTGAAAATCTAAATTTAATCCAATATATTAACTCTCTAAAGGACAGTTCATTAATTTATAGACACTAATGAACCTTAAAAGGCTTTTTTTTAAAAATAAAGGGATCACAACCTTAAAAGGCTTAATTAACATCAAAAGAACATGTTAAAAGAACAGAAAAAGAAAAGCAAAGTAGATGAAAAAGAAGAATCCCAAACATGACCAGATTGGCAATTTCCTTCTAGAAAGTAGGACTTGTGTGGCTGTAAGATGCATAAGAGGAGAATTAAAACTTAACATGTGCTAAAACATGTTTCTTTTCCAACATTAATACTTGCTATAATTGACCTGTTTATGCATTTCAACCTAACATTAAGAAAAATCTATGTAAGTTTATATCATTCACTGTTTCATAATTTATATAAAACTTTCGTCGGCAATATACAGCGTAGGCTGTTAGGTCTTTCATGACATTTTTATGTCATGAAATTTCCTCACAAGTTACACAACCAAATTTGATCATTTTGTGCACTCTTTTGGCACCATGGTTGATGATAACCCAATGAGTCTCAAGATATAAATCACTTCTGGCATAATAACTTTGCCAAGGTAACAAAAATATGCGAGTTGAAGAGGTCGGGCAGCTTAGGCTGGATAAATTTCTTAAAGGAAACGACAGGATTATTTCGTCTAACATGCGTGATGAAGGTTTGGGCTACAATACTTTAAGATAAGAGATTGGTAGTATCGTATGAAAAAACATACTGTACAAATTTAAAGCACAACGAATGTCAACATTCAACAATAGTGGTCCTATAACAAGAAATCACATGAGGTAATGGGAACAATAATACAATAAGCAGATGTTAAGCACATTCGACAAGTTATAAGCCAAGTGAAACACTTGGAAAGCTTAAAGACAACCAGTAGGAATCAACAGCTTGATAATGCCAAAATTGGAATCAAATTTGCTTCAGTAAAAATCCAGTTTGTTGAAATATTGTAGAAAAGCACCGAGTTTAGCGTTCTTATGTATCATGGCAAGAAAAACCGAGACCAATGAGTGAGCTTTACGTCTTCAAAGTGGCAAGGCAATAGTGCATTATAAAATTAAAAGGTAATGATACACAATAATACATTACAAGGCAAGTCTTTCACCTCACGGTGAAGCAGTTGCGGATAAGGCATGTGGACAGTTTTCAGTACTTGGACAAAATTTGCCTGAATTGCTCCTTCGGAGCTGCAATGTACAAAACAGGGAAGAGATGACTCAAACGATAACAAATGGTCACAAAATAGTTGCATCTTCACAAATTTTACTTTAAAAAATTGCTTACATAAGAGTTGCTCTATCATTTTGTTCACTCACTTTCAATCAAAATATTTAACAAATAACAATAGTGTTCATCTCTATGTTCCCATGGATGTTTCAAATCAACCACATCAGATTTCCTAATTGATTAAAATTTAAGTTGTACTTGTTTGTAAATTACCGTGCCATGTTATGAATCTAGCATGACGTTTTAGTAAAAAACACGTTTATATTTTGAAAACTGAAAACACTATAAAATAGTCAAAAATATCTCTCACTGGATCCGTTTTTATTCTTTACGTTTAACCATGTTAAATATCTTTTTTACAAGAGAAAATGTTGATATTGCCTTTCTGCCGACAATAGCTTTTCTGTGAACACTTAAAACATACCTGGCAAACCAGTGAACCTTTCATATTGTTCGTATGCTTGGCCTATAAACATCTCTAATCCAGACACCGTTTTAGCTCCAGCTTCTTCTGCTTCTCTTAACAGTCTGGTAATTTTTGGTGTGTATACAGCATCAAAAACTAGGGCATAGCACCCTAATACACTCTGCAACATTAGCCAGAAAGTGTAAGTTTCAGGACTCAGTAAACTGGTCAATTGAATTTAAGTTACGAGGCAGACCTTTGAAATAGGTGTTTCATCAATCTTTGGTTGCATTCCAATTGAGGTGGTGTTAGCAAGGATCATGCCATTCTCAGGACAAAAGTTAGAGAGATCAGCTAGTGAAATGGCGTCACCACCAACAATATCTGCAACTTCCTTAGCCCGCTCTGCAGTTAAGGAGGGGTCATAGATTAGGACTCAACAGTTGATAAATTGGAATATGCAAGATAAATATGGATCTGGAAGGCAAAGCTAATGTGCTATTTAATGATCCATTCAGTATCAAAATAATTTTATAGATATATGAAATAGTCACTGAATTACCATAGGTCCGATTGGCTATAATAATTCTTGCTCCTTTGGCCTTAGCTCCATAAGCAAGAGCCTTACCAGCACCACCGGCACCGATTACAACAAATAGCTTATTGACAAGGGGGAACCTTGCCCGTTGTCAAAATCTACCAAACCAAAGATATTTAAAGCGTTATACGAAAACAACAATCACTGATAGTTTGATATAGTCAAACAACTGGGTGAATACCTCTTAGTTCATTCTCAATAGCACTAATGGCAGCAACATAATCTGTGTTGTAACCATGAGTTTTTCCATTAATTGGACTTCTTATTAAACAGTTAACAGCTCCTATATCCTGTACAATGAATTAAATCAAATAAAATGATCTTATATTGCGGAAAAGTGAGTGATATGTGATTAGACTGTAGCAATCTCTGGAATTGTTATATGTTAACTACCTTTGCGATTGGGTCAACTTCATCACAACACCTAAGTGCAGCCTCTTTGTGTGGGATCGTAACACTGCACTCATATTAAATCTACATTAATAGCATAGAGGAGCAAATGAGAAAATATCCAAATATAAATCATTCTTTGACATAATCTAGGCTTAAATGCACTGCAATAAAGAAGCTGCATCAGTCTATATATGTACTACATCCTCATATATTTTCTTAAAATTGTCAGCATTTTATGACTCGTAGCATAAGTAAAAAACTCCACAGTTTTGGGCATTGTGTTGCCAACTTTTCCGTACAAGGAAATAATGTAATGATTAATGGGAGAAGATTGTACCTGAAGCCAGCAAAATCTGTTGATGAGTATGTGTTGAGAAAACTTGTAACATCGTCCACCAACAAGTGTACGTAGACACCATTAAAACCATCAGTTTTGAAAGCACTGTTATACAAGATGGGTGACTTGCTGTGACCCACAGGATTTCCAATGATACCAAATACTTTAGTATCTGCATCTATTAGTCTGAAATTATATAAATCTAAGAGATCCTTAATGGTCGGTTGTCCTGGAGCTGAGACAACTCCGGCCTCAAGAGTCCCAAATGTGAGATATCCTCCAAATTTTGGACAGAGAATTCTTGAAATCAAACCCCTCTCACCCATCACTAGCCCAATTATTGGAACCTGCATTAATGTTCTGAATATGTAAATACTAAGATGCATATACAATGTTATAAAAAAGAAGCTCTTTTATTAAGAAACAATACGTGAGCCCTAAACTAGTTTCGGTATTATGATTCCAATCACATCAACGAACATACATATCTTTCGGAGCTGCAAGCACGGAAAGGGAAGGTAATTACGAGAAAATTCATTGTAAAAATGCAAGCTATCCATATTTCTTACTTGAGAGCGTGCAGTTATTTGAAAAACTCGAGCCACATCACTAATGTCAACAGCAGTCGTAGCAATTTTTACAATGTCAGCTCCGGTAGCTTGAATCTGCGCCACAAGATTACCCAAATCTTCAACAGACGGAGTGCTCTTATAATTATGATTCGAAACAATGAGCTTAAAGCCTGCAGGTTTCTTTCCACTTATAGAATTGTTGAACTCATGAGCAACCTGCACAGCATTTAGAGCATATTCAATTCATTTTCCAAACAAAAGATTCAATCACTCAAACCATAAAGAATGGCTCATACCTGAAGCTCAACATCGACATAGTCAGCACCCAACTCCATAGCCAAACGAAGCGCATCCAATCTTGGACTTTCATCACCATCATACTTCCCTCCTTCCCATTTCGGCCTGTAAGTAACAAGAGTTGGCAATGGACAGGTTCGAATTAGGGTTTTAAGATCGAGAAGAGGCGAAAAGCTCTTCAAGCAATCTAATCGGATTTCAACTAAGTCCGCGCCACTCCGCTTGGCTTTCTGCATATCGGATAGCATCTCATCCACCGATTCGGCGATCGTCGGAACGCATATCAGCGTCGAGTTTCGACTCATTCTTCCGTCGCCGAACAGGACTTGAGCGTCGAATCGAAATAGGGAGAGATACGCGGTAGGTGGGAAACTGAGGAGCCGGTCTGGTCTGATGCGGTTTGATTTGAACAGAACCAGAATTGAGTCAACAACCACTGGTGTCTGTTTGGTTGGTATATTTGTCACCAAACAAGAGGAATCTGGATCCACCAAACAATTAGAATTAGGGGAAATGTCAAATATGTATAATATGGAAATGTATCATGTGGATCTTCTCAATTTGGTGGACTTGTGGACCCTCTTGCATCCGTTGATTGTATTTTTTGGACGCACCAGATTGTGCCAACGCATTAATGAAGCATGTGACTTGCACATGACAAACGCACATACGTGGCGCAATCTGGTGCGTCCAAAAAATGCAATTAACGGATGCAAGAGGGGATCCACGAGTCCACCAAATTGGATGGATCCGCAGGATACAACCTCTGTATAATATAGACTATTACCGCTATAATTTGTATAATAAACCATCTTTATAAATATACCGTTAAAATTTCATCATCTCGTACTGTTACGGTTAATTGTTGGTATAAACGCGCAACTGAAGCGCGTTATTTTAATTATTTAGGATAAATTTTAGAATCACCTACATAACATCTATAATTATAAAAAAGCACCTCTTTACATACTAGTTATTTAAAGCGCAATTGAACTTTTGCAAATTATTTGAAAATATTGTTTATATTAATTTGTTTAAAAGATAAATAATGTACAGATAAAATCGGTATGATATGAATTATGAAGAATCATGCATATGTTAGGGTTTTATTAAAGTGTGATATTTGAAAAAATATAGCTTTATTAGTAACTGTTAATTACATCATTCACCATTTGTATATAGTAGAGATAAAAAGATTAAATTTAAAGTTACATATTTCGTATTGACTATAAAATCATTTTAATCTTACGTCTGTTTGATTTTACTGTCAATGGTAAAGTAAGAAACAAATTAATTTAGTGAAATGGAAACTTAATCTTAACAGTTGGATTATATTAATATAGC
>QZGG01003756.1:0-20617 GCA_006409495.1 Sedum album | reverse complement strand
ACATTTTTGCCATCGATACTTAGAGTTTAAGGGTGTACAGTTTTAATTAGTATATCATTAATGTTAAACTTGATTAATTGGATCACATATTAAGCTTTCAAGTGTTGACTGTTTTGATGGAGAGTCGTTAAATTATATGACCCAAAACAAAGGCCTACCATTCATTGAAAATACAGTTAGCTAGATTGGTTTTATCTTGGCTTCCACCATCTAATATGAAATTTCATTAAAGATGACCACTGATTATCTTTATATTTAGGGGTGTTGATTGAAGTGATGTCCATATTATTATCACTTTAAGATCTCCAAAATCGCCATTATACCCCACACCAAGTTGAGCTAGTGAATAAGGAGGACATTTATGCAAAACAGCCAATTACAATGAATCATGTATAACTCCATCACTTAAGACATGTAAAGACATATCATAATGCAACTTTCCATTAACATTTCAATCATACTCTTTTGAAAGCTACTAACACCTATGGAAACATCCAAAAAGATTTTGGATGTATGACAGATTTAAACCAATATGACTTCGTTTTCAAGTTTGAGATCCCCTTTACTGGATATGCTCAAATCATTGCATTTTTTTAAGAAAAGGAAGTCCCCAGACATTGTGGGTATGACTCAGTTAGCCTCTCCATCCATACCAAGTGACACCAGTACGTACTGCATTTTAAAATTTTGAACCCCATTTCATAATGAAGGGTAAAATCTCTTGGTAAACTCCAACCAGACAAATTGTTTAAAGAAGATATATAATTACCTAGATAATTCAAAAGTATACGCGAAACCTTAACAAACTCAGTAACAAAGACAAAGAGCACTATTTTCAGAAACTTTTGTGCTCAAAGTTTGTGTTTTTGGCTTCTTAAAGAAGATAAAAAACGAACTCTGAGCACAAAAGTTTTCGAAAACCCTTTTGTATTTTAATTCAAAATGACGGGGTTGGCATGATGATTGATGTGTTAGTGCAAACTCCCAACCAGATATTGAATAACAACTTAAATCAGCATTGCTTTACTTATTCTAATGAGCCAAACCCTAGTTGCTAAGTTGGGCATCTAGGTCGAGTAACGATCACACTAAATCTCTCGTTCTCGGATATTCGTCAAGAATATGAACTTCTCAACACTGAATTTTACAAAAGCAATGAAAAAATAGAAAATTCGAATTGAACCTACCTTCAAAAGCAACCCCTTTGTTTTATTTAGGGTTTACATAACTAGGGAAAAGAAGAACCCGTGGGACGTTATTAGGTTAGTCTCGTGGACGATGGAGACTGGTGTGGACTTAGGTCAGCCAAATGAGACAAGATGTTCCATAGTGTCAACAGAGTCAATTGCATAGACGGCTCATGTCGAGTATATATATATACAACATGTTCTATTTGTTATTGTGAAATATGTAACACACCTGACAGCTCAATATCTATCTATACACGGCAAAACAGGTTTGCTTGAGTCGCTCCAAATTAAATGCTACGCATAACTGCACCAATGAGGCATCACTCTGAGTTAAAAACTCACGGCTTGTCTTTTGTCTTTTTGACATTTTGTACTTTGCTGAACTTCCGTTTTGTCGTTCATAGTAGTAAGGTTATGAAAGAATACAAAGAATTGAACCAATCAGATTGGAATTTGTACAGGTGATTATTTTTAGTTCAATGCAAAATTGATAAAATCAACTCATATGTGCTTAGTTGCTCTTGTATTGGAATCTAGCGAAGGATACCACCTATATATACCGTAACTCACACATTGATATAATACAAACAGCTCTTACAAATAACTTTGTCGGACTTTTCCTTCATGTTATTGGCTTATAATAATTTATAGATAAATAATCTTCATCATCACGGACTTGGGACAAATTATGTAAGCAACTTGTACTAAATATGCAGCTAAACCCTAGTCTAAACTGGATAGCTTAAAATTTATAACACCCCTATGGGAGCTAGCTCAAATCAAGTCTTTACAGATGAATCTACTTGAGGTTTTTAACTTACGATCTTGTCGTTTCCTTGTGCACATCAGTAAATGTTACAGTTGCTCTCTATCTATGTAGTTTTTAATCCTAAAATTCAAACCTTAAAACTTTAAACTCAAATTCTATTCACTTAGGTCCGACAAAAACATAGGGCCAAACTCAAGTACCGGCCCTGCAAATCTTGCATATCACCTGTGGGCCAGTCGATCAAATGGGCTCAACTACCACACCAAATGTTCAGCGTTCTTTTAGCATATTGGGCTTTAGCTTGAGCACTTTTAATAGACTCATTAACAATTCATATATTATACTTGATAAATAATTAGCGATATAATAGTCAGTCATTTATTATAAATGATCTCTAATTTAATCAAATATAATTTTTTTAAAGTATTTAAAATTACATATAATAAATATTCAACAATCACCGGCATGGTTCCTTAATTTCATAATTGATATCATAGGTAGAAATTTATGTATTTGACACGAAAACATTAATCTCATGCGTGATGCGTCACACTTTCATTTATTTAAAGAACATGTTGTGCAGGTCGGCATTTGATGTAAATGGGACATCAAAACTTACAAATTTTCAATTAATAGTTTGGTCAGCTAGACAAATAAAAAAGTAGTTTAACTAAATTTAAACTACTAAACACATTACATAATTCAAACCCAGGAAGACAAAATTAATATACATATTGTTCAAGCAAACCTGGCGTCTAAGTCGGCCAGAGGAACACATTTGATGACTCTCCAACTAGTTAATATCAAATGTCAACCGTATTCCTCAATTAAATCAACTCGAATTTGGTGAACTTAAATTAATCTAGCAATTTTGTAACACAAAAGTTAAAATACGAGACTGTGGGAATGACATTTATGAATATAAATCATTTGATTGGTAGATGAACAATCGAATTAACGTCCTTCCGTCTCACATGAAATAGTTTGTCCTTCTTAACGTTTCCAACTTAACCTATTTGTTTTAGTTGTAAAAATATTAGTTGCAAATATTATCGTCATGTGATTCAGAATTCAATTTTCAAACTCATGGAAAAATACTTAAAATTTACAAAATCGGTGGAAAAATAAAAAATGAGTGGAAAAGATTCTATAATAAAAAATTTAAATGAAAATATGTGGATGTGTTTGTATTAAGGAAAATGAAAAATAATAAAGAAAATAATGTTAACTTTTTCTTTCATTTTTCTATAAAAAATTACTTTCTTTAAATTTTCTTTTGAATATCCAAACCTAGAGTTTGTGTAGCATCATGTGAGTTTGAGAAAATACTGATAAATGGTGGTCTAGAAAGTCTGCTGATTTTTTCAAAACTAATAAATCCTCTTAGAGATGGGCAGCCCCTCATCATCAAGTAGCTTAGCCCCAATCTATGAATGCCAGACAACAAATGGTGGCTTTCTTTTACCCAATCACATATATATACTACTAGTTGTTTAAGCTACAAGCATACACAGCTTTTGATCAGAAGCCAAAAATGAAGACTCAAAACCAATCAGCTCCATTACTAACAACAATCTCAAACAAGCTCTTCAACTCTTCATTACAATTATTGAGCCTCATATCCTTCATCATCTTTCTCTTCTTTATATGTGGCCTCACTTTTGGTGTCATACTTAGTCTCAATTTCAAAAACTTCTATTTCAATCTCCAACTTACCCACTTTCTACCTCCACTAAATGCTAGTGATAACTTCAACATACCCGCTGAGAGGGTGGGGCTGAGGGAGTACTTGAAGGTCCCGGAGTTGATGCATGACATGAACGATGAGGAGTTATTATGGAGAGCGTCGATGGTGCCTAAGGTAGTAGAGTTTCCATTTGAGAGGAAACCTAAGGTGGCTTTTATGTACTTGACGAAGTGGTCACTGCCAATGGCACCTCTTTGGGAGAAGTTCTTTAAGGGGCATGACGGGCTTTACTCCATTTATGTTCACACCAATCCGGCTTTCAATGAAACTGAAGCAAAGAATTCAGTCTTCCATGGGAGGCGAATTCCTAGTCAGGTGAGTAATTGTGTTAGTAATAGTTTGATACATTCAATATAATGAATATGTTGAACAACTAGATACTTAGAAAAAACCTCGAGCTACATGGAGATGAGAGGGTCATTCACACCACATGCACATGAGTTTTAATGGAAATGCAAACCTATAGCCGACACTTCGTATGAATATGCTCATGCATGTACAGTTGTATTTATTACGTAGGAACCTCACCATGTCAACTAAATTTAGGTTCTTAAATGAGTCAAATGTTTGAAATGTGCAGGAAGTCAAATGGGGAAATGCAAACATGATCGAAGCAGAACGGCGCCTACTAGCGAATGCATTACTAGATATTTCCAACGAGCGTTTTGTCCTACTTTCAGAAGCTTGCATTCCACTATTCAACTTTCAAACAATCTATTCATACCTTATCAACTCTACCAAAAGTCACATTGAGATGTATGACCTGCCGGGACCGGTTGGGCGTGGCCGCTATAATAACCATATGAAGCCTCAAATAATGCTTAAGCAATGGAGAAAAGGGTCACAATGGATTGAGGTGAATCGAGATATGGCCCTTGAGATAGTATCCGATAAAAAGTACTTCCCTGTGTTCAAGAGGCACTGCAAGGACTCGTGCTATGCGGACGAGCATTACTTACCCACACTGGTGAATTTGAAATTTGGGGAGCGGAACTCAAACAGGACTTTGACTTGGGTAGACTGGTCGAGAGGAGGGCCACACCCAGCCAGATTTATAAGGCCTGGGGTGACAGTTGAATTCCTGGAAAAATTGAGAAACACGACATGTGAATATAATGAAGAGGGTACTAAAGCTTGCTTCTTATTTGCTAGGAAGTTTACTCCAAACGCTTTGGATAGACTTTTAAGATTTGCACCCAAGATTATGCATTTCAACAAATAAGCCTAGTTCTAAGACCAAAGACCTATTGACACTGCTGTAAATTTTGTTGTACACTTAATTTATTTTAATTGATTATAAAAGTAGCTACATATGTTGACAGGAGAACTGCTCAATGGCTGCTACTTTAGGTGACCGAAATTCTGAAAACCTAAAAACAATTGGCACTACAGTAAATATCGGACAAATTTAACTCTATTAAGACACTGGTGTAAGTTGTCAAGACTCCTAGTTTAGGATTTAGTAGTGAATATGAAAGCTTGATATCTCTATATACTAAGAGTTCCTGACAGTTACAGCCACTTGAAGAGCCTAGTGACCGTGTAATAAAGTAAACAGAGGTAAGATAAAGACTGGACCAGGTCACTAACTTCCCCCAACTACACTAACTTCCATTAACTATATATCAACATTTGTATCTTGCATTTCATCACAATTGGACAAGAATCAGACAGCACCTAACCAAACATGGCCAAAGATATCAACTTAAAAAGTGTAAACAGACACAAAACTCATGTGTCAAAGCACCATAAAAGGGACAAGATGAGAGAAGCAAGCGAGCAAGCAACAAACTCTTACTCTCTTAGTCTTACGATGTGGCTCTGAAGATCTTAAAATCATACCTGCATTGCGATAGTTACAATGGCGAGGGAATGGAAAGGCGCCGACAACTTTGAGGGCTTTGTGAGTCCAACTGCGATCATCTGGATGGCTGTGTTTTTTCTTTCTATTATCGTGACAGTGGTTTTCTACTGCGCTGATGGTGTGCCAAGAGATAAGTCTGATCATGCTAATAATTATGGTACCAGTTGTGCAGCTGGTTGTAGCGCTGGATGTGGTGCCTGAATCAAATAACCAGAGAGTCAGCTATTATTGGGTGAAATCGAACATGCAAGAAAAACTAGACAGCTGAAATTTACGGTAAGTAGTGTTTAGTAATACTAAGTTTTGACTAGTAATGTATTCAGTTATTGTTGATTTCATTCACCAACACTAGTAAGTTACTTATTACTAAAGCGTGTACGATATATTCACTAGTTTTTTTATGGAAGCATCTACTAAATTTCATAAAGCCATCAATGCACTTTCAGTTTTAGTTTAAAGAAGCAACTTTTATGCATATTCTGCTTGCAGTTAATGCAGTACAACTTTCACATTATGGACACTACTCTACGAAAAAACTTTCACAATATTTCATCATGTGACAAGGTAAGACAGTTCACTCGTCAATGAAACATCATATGTGTGGTGTGGTCACGACAGATTGGCTAACCAAGACAAACAAATAACATCAAAATGTTACAGCCAGATTGTCGATTACCCTTCCCCAACATTCCGTTAAATTTAAACTATTGAAACTGCAAGTTTGAAAAACTAACGGAATCTCAATTCTTTCAAGTTTCAACAGCAATGTAATTGTAAGCTAAATCACATGAATAAACCTACTGAAAACAAACATGGACACGTCGATACTCTGAGAGATGCATGAGATCACGTGAATTCAACAGCGCCCATCTGCTTGCAATAACCAGTCCACAGTCCACACATTTACATTAGTCTTGTGATATTTCAAACAATTCAGAATTCAGAATTCAGATTTCAGTACCAGATTCTGAGAAACAAAGAATTCATAAAACAGACATGAGCCAGTTTCAAACCAACAAATACAACAGAAAAACAGAAGAAAGCCTTTGATGCAAAACAAAACGAACTCAAATATCATACCTTAACATTCTTTCTGCAAATAGGTCAATCCCCATCCTTGAATTTGACTCTAGGGTTCTTCAGAACCCAATACCTCAAATCCAAATTAACAAAAAGGGTTCAAAAGATCCCCAATTCTGAACTCAAAGGTCAAACCTTTATATACTTTCCGCAACCGGACCGTTCTCCATTCATAAATTCGCACTCTAGGGTTCTTCAAATTCCAGAACACTCCCCAACCCAACTGATACAACCCAAACGCCGTCGTTTTGTCCCTCTGTCGTTTTTCATAGTTAGACTAAACTACTTGTCGTCGAGTCAGAGAATCGGCGGTCACGCGTGGCGCACATTCCCTCACCTTTTCCAAACCTAACTTTAACATCAAACAAAGCTCACCGTCCGATCAACTGATCCACATCCGTTCGATGAAAATGTGAGGGGCAGCCCTAACCATGTGCCCCCGTGATCATTCTTTCCACTCGATTTCAACATTAATTTAATTGTATTTTACACATCAGAGCTCTAGATTCCTCGAGCACTGAACACAGCTGAAATCTCACTAAAGGCGTCTCACCTTTACTAACCCTTCGCGCCTCAGAATCTCCATTTCAGCAGTCTAATTAGTAAGTTTCGCATTCACTACTTAGATTGTTATGTTTAGGTTGTTGTTGGTGGTGTTCATCACATTACTTTTCTGTACTCAATTTGACCTAATTGAGTCCTTAAATGAAGAAGGGTATGCTTTACTATCCTTCAAAAATTCCATCACACAAGACATTGATGGATCTTTGAGCAACTGGAATTCATCTGATGCAACCCCTTGTACATGGAATGGGGTTACATGTAAAGATGGAAATGTGGTGGCATTAAGCATTCCTAAAAAGAGGTTGTGGTTTTTTGCCTTCATCTCTAGCATCATTGTCACAGCTCAGACATGTGAATTTAAGGAATAATAAGTTGTATGGAGGTTTGCCTGTAGCTTTATTTGATGTTCAGGGTTTGCAAAGTTTGGTGCTTTATGGAAATTCATTATCCGGGTCTCTGCCGATAGAGATTGGGAAGGTTAAGAATCTTCAGAATTTGGATTTGTCACAGAATATGTTTAATGGGTCTATGCCGAGGAGTTTGTTAGAGTGTAGGAAGCTGAGGATACTTGACTTGAGCCGGAATAATT
This sequence comes from Sedum album, assembly GCA_006409495.1. NCBI lineage: Eukaryota > Viridiplantae > Streptophyta > Magnoliopsida > Saxifragales > Crassulaceae > Sedum > Sedum album. The sequence goes on along the minus strand of QZGG01003756.1, from coordinate 12,814 downwards.
TTACTGGGTCTCTGCCTGATGGGTTTGGGAGTAGTTTGGGTATGCTTGAGAAGCTTGATCTTTCGTTTAATAAGTTTAGTGGTTTAATTCCTGATGATATTGGGAATTTGTCAAATTTGCAAGGTACTGTTGATTTGTCACACAACGAGTTCTATGGTTTAATTCCATCGAGTTTAGGTAACCTTCCTGAGAAGGTTTACATTGATCTGACGTTTAATAATTTAAGTGGTGCAATACCACAAAATGGAGCGTTAGTGAATAGAGGGCCGACTGCATTCTTAGGGAACCCCGGGCTATGTGGTCCTCCGCTGAAAACACCTTGCTCAACTCTTGATGCCAGTTCCCCTTCCTCGCTCCCATTCCTGCCTGGTAGTAATGGATTGAATGATAATTCTGATAAAGGAAGCGGGCTGAGTAAGACTTCATTAGTTATTATTGTGGTGGCTGATGTGATTGGAATCTGCCTCGTTGGATGGCTTTTCTCTTGTTGTTATTATAAGTTATGTGCTAGTGATAATGGTAAGGATGAGAACGAGCATGGATTTGAGAAAGGGGGCAAGGAGTGTTTGTGTTTCAGGAAGGATGATTCCGAGACTTTGTCAGAAAATGTTGAGCGATATGATCTTGTTCCTTTGGATAACCAGTTGTCGTTCAATTTGGATGAGTTGCTCAAGGCTTCGGCTTTTGTGTTGGGCAAAAGCGGGATTGGCATCATGTATAAAGTTGTGTTAGAAGATGGGATAACTTTGGCGGTCAGAAGATTAGGTGAAGGTGGGTCACAAAGATTTAAAGAGTTTCAAACAGAAGTTGAGGCAATTGGGAAGCTAAGGCATCCGAATATTGTGACTCTTAAAGCCTATTATTGGTCAGTTGATGAGAAGCTACTCATCTATGATTATATCCCTAATGGAAGCCTTGCATCATCAATCCATGGTAAACTTCACCTTACTATACCTTGTTGCGATATTATCTAGGAACATTATAGGTGACAAATGTCTGTTTGTATTGATATATTGAATATTATGTAGGTAAAGCTGGAACTGCGACTTTTGAGCCTTTGTCTTGGCTGGAGCGGCTAAAAATAATGAAGGGCATTGCAAAGGGGTTAGTATATTTACATGAGTTCAGCCCCAAAAAGTATGTTCATGGGGATTTGAAGCCAAGTAACATACTTCTCGACCATCACTTAAAGCCCTACATTTCCAACTTCGGCCTTGGGCGTCTTGCAAACATAACCGGTGGAACTCCTACCCTTCAATCCAGCAGAATGATCTCTGAAAGGCAGCCCCCAGACCAGTTATCAGAAGCACTGACCATCCACTCAGTTGCAAACTCAGAAACGTCATATCTAGCCCCAGAGGCACTGAAAGCATTGAAGCCGTCACAAAAATGGGATGTTTACTCTTACGGAGTAATCTTATTAGAAATGATAACTGGACGGTCTTCCGTAGTGCATGTGGGAGGCACTGATATGGACCTCGTCCACTGGATTCAACTTTGCATTGAAGAAAAGAAACCACTACCAGATGTTCTGGATCCATACTTGGGAGAAGATGCTGTAGACAAGGAAGATGAGATAATTGCTGTTTTGAAGATTGCTCTGAATTGTGTTCAGAATAGTCCTGAAAGGAGACCTGTTATGAGGCATGTCTTGGACACCTTGGAAAAATTGCTAACGTAAACTGATGAGGCATACTTCCGTGTATGTGTGTCAAACGAAGAGGGGAGCATTCTGCTTCCAATGACTACTGGTGTAAAGTTGTTGTGACTACTAATGTTGCCTGTATGTCCTGTGTTCCGACTTTGTTCATCTTCTTGTTGTGGCTACTTATGTTATTATCGTAGTGTAGTGTAGAGTGATTGTGATTCTTGTTACCTCGAATAATCAGTTGCAGTTCTTCCTGTCATTTTGTGTTCTTTTTGTGTCCATAAGGTTCAATGAAATCGTTCCTTATCAATTGTATTCAGCAAGCATTCCAGAAATACTGGAAAACTGGCCTCAATGTGCCTCAGCACAAAATACGTCTCACAACTCTGTGATGATACATCATAATGAGATTAACGTGTATTTTACTGCTCAGGTACTGAGACAGCCATATGAACCCTACTTCTGTGGTCCTTTGTTACTTGGGCAGGCTGGACTAGGTATCAAATTTGGGGTCATCTTCTGGCTGCTTGCTTTTGCTATTTTATGCAAATCCATCTGTATTCTGCTCTAAAAGTGGTGATGATAAACCTAAACCATCCAAATTTCCAGTCATTATCAAACTTCCTGATTCAATGGATATATTTATCCACCAAGAATCTCAACTTTACAAAATATGAAGCAACTCAATCACATTAATAATACCCATAAACATTATGATCATCAGCCATTCATCATGACATTCATATTAAACAAGGAAAAGAATCAATCACAAGCAATATTCCTGGAGATAAACAGCAAGATTTCGAGGTGGCCCGCAAATGGTGCTCATCTAATCTAGTTCAACTGTTTAACATAGTGGAGGATCACCAACTAATAAAGTCTCAAGCAACAAGTTATAGCGAATCCAGGTTTTCAACAAAAACCAGCTAGGAATTCAGTATGCCAAAATCAATACCCAAAATACGGAAAACTAGTAAAAGAGATGGCATTTCTGCACATATGCAGCAGTTGAAAATATAAAACACCCTAGAACATTGATTATAATAAGTTTCACCAATCCGAACTCCAAAGAACAAAACCATGATTGTTTTAGAGGTTTTCTTTCTCAAACAATTGAAAAACAATAAGAGGATGGAAGAGCTCCAGTCTTATAAGAATATAATCACAAACCAATGACGAACAAACCAATAATATATATATGTTCAGATAAGGATGAGAATTCATATACCATGACCATTCACTCAAAACTGTTTGCTCTGTTGCTCTGCTGATGGTGACCTGAACGCTAAGAACTCTTGATCTGTGAAGGCTTCATACTGTCATTTACAGGCTGGCTGAGGCTGATTGGATGCTGCATCCATGACTTGGGCAGGTGATATGGTTTGGTACTGAGAGATGAGCGATGGGGCAAGTGGCTGGGTGTAATATATCGGCATACGGGATGGATCAGGGATTTCATAGCTGAAGGTGGGGTTTGGTGCAGGCGTCACTTGAGAGTAATTGACAAACTGTTGCTGAAGGTTGGGGGATACATGAACCATGGGTTGAGCAGCTGCAGATGTAGTTCTGTAAATGCCCGAGGGCAACTCAGGATTCGGAGAAGCTTTTGAAACATTGGGGTTGCTACTGAAAGCATTAGCAGAATCAGGGATGGCTTTATTGTGATTAAGAGGCATCGGTAGGTGACCAGTATGAACCACAGTGGTGTTTTCAGGATAAGTATGCTGTTGCATAGACATATTGTAACCTTGCTGGGGAGGTGGAGCTTGAACGATATACACAGGATGTTGATACTGCTGAGGTTGAAGTTGGATGGGCTGATGATGTGGATGCTGTAGCTGTTGCTGAGGAGGATACACGGGATAATATGGCGGCATGATCATTGGATTACCTGGCTGTTGAACCACATAATGTACACCACCATGAACAAATTGTTGTGGATATGGATAGTTTTGTTGCTCTATTTGGGGTTGTACCATGTAACCAGATCCTTGAGCAGGCTTCTGCAATTGAACTGGAGGGTTATTGGACGCAATCACATTGCTCCTCTGATCAACTGGGTTGGCAGGAATCCTGTTTTCTCCAGAGAACACCTGAGTTACTTCTTGATAACCCATTTGATTAGTTTGAGAAGTGGCGGCATTCAGTATACTACCATCACTACAAGAATCCAATAAACGTAAGTATCAAATTCTGTCATAAATTCCCAATCCAACAAGTCATTAATAAAGAAAAAAGAAGCCATTATCAAATCAAAGTCTATAGGTAAAATCAGGATTTTCCTAGCTTCACAGTAACTGAAACGTAAAGTCAGCATACGGCCACAATCCAAAGAGGATCATTGCAATGTTGTTCTAGGTTCTAAATCAATGATATAAATGTAATCAACACACAGCAATATTTTGGAGAAATGAAAAATACCTAGGAAACAAATCTTGTTCAGGAGATTCAGCACCACCACCAGGCCTTTGCTGCATCTGGACTTGTGATTGTGGCTGTGGTGACTTCCTTCCATGACCTAACATACCACTATGATCAGATCTCTCATCATCAGACACAACTCTGGTATGAATATCTCCCAAAACCGGAACCGAAGATATCATCACTGTAGATTGCACAGGCATTGATGTAACAACAGTAGCAGGAATCGGCAAGGGAGATGAAATAGCAGCCAAACTCTCAGCAGCAGCTGATGCGCTTATCTGCCTAAACTGCTCCTCAATACCCAATATCTGATCATGTGCCTTAACTCCATCCTCTCGAACCTTGATACGAGGCAAATTCGCTAACAAAGGACTCGAATTCGCCGACCCAAAGAAGAAGTGATCTCAATCACAGGCGAATCTGGCACTGAATGTACATCTTGATTCGACGTATTAACATTTTTTACACCATTCCAAACTCAGAATCTAATCCTCTCGAAACCCCCAATTCATTGTTACTCATACCAACCGCATCATTCTCTAACCCAGCAAGCAATTAACCGAAGCCGAATCAGAAAATCCACCGCTCAAAACCCTCGATCCATTCAACGCGCTTAAAAACCACTCATCCGACTTCACAGAACTATCCAGAAGCGATCCGATTGATCCAAACGACTCCGTTTTCACCGGAAACACAAATAGCCTCAATCTCGGAACCTTACCTCCAGCCGCCGCCGTACAAATCCGATCATACTCCTCAATCATATTCTCCAAATCCTCATCTTCAGCAAGCGAAATCAACGAGTCCAGATCCTCGTTCGGCAACTGATACTTCAAACTGAACGGCTTCGTCTGCAAAAATAGGGTTTTAGCGACTCTAGCGGAGAGGACGTTTAAAGATACGTTCCGATCCACAACGACCATACGCGTATCTCCACCGACGTAACAAAGAGACTTATCGTGCGGGCGAGGGACGATATGGCCGCCGCAGCTACACATGAGACGGAGTTTCGGCGCACCAGGTACGGGCGGGAGCGATTCATCCATCGAATCGGTTGTACGGGAAGACTCGATTGAGTCAGCGACGGAGCTCACGGCGGCTAGCGGCGGAGCGGGCGGTGGTGGGTCCATCGAATTGGGTTTTAGAGAGAGACGGAGATGAAGAAGCTCGCTGTTTATTTAATTTATTTTATTGAAAATTTGGATTAAATAAGTCAAAAGCATTAGGGGTAATATGGGAATATAAATGAAAAGAAAGAAGGTCAGATGGGGTTGACAGCTAAGCCAAATATGCCCATATTTTCATTTTCCTTTTTACTCCAATATATTTTCCAATTATTTTCTATACCAAGAAAGTGCATAAAATATATTATTTTTATTTTATGGTTTAGAAAATAATAATAAAATTTAGGAATGAGAATCGGTGCAGCCTGCTGCGATTTCCAGCCAAAACATAAAACTACATAGTTTTGAATTGATGATAATTAAACTACATAATTTGGATTTGTGAATAAATAAAATTACGTCGTTTTATTGAAAGGGTTTATAATACCCATAAATTTTTATTTTAATCTTGATAATATCTTTAAAAAATACAAGTGTAACAACTATGTATAGTCATAATCTTCAATATCTAGAATCAAATATTGTAAATATATGTGGTTCATGCAGTCATGCTTGCACCATTAATCATGATTTGGATTTATTATATCTATTAAGATATTATGCAAGTGATAATTAATGAATGTAAAATAATTTCTTTAAAAATATATAGATTCGTACTATTGTATGTGCAATTGATATATTTTATTTGAATCTTTAATTAATAAAATATTTCCTAGGATCACATTCAATAATATTGGAACTCAGTTTAGTTTCTCTCAATTTTAATTAAAATAAACATTGTTTGTCATTTGATTTTCAAGATTTTAGAAACGTTGCATTGCATGTGTGATGGACTAGGTTACCTTTAACATGCATTAAAACAATCTCGGAAAATGCCGTTCAGTGGGACATAATGTGTTTACTATGAATGAATAAAATGGTGTAAATTTTAGTATATAATCTCAATTTGAATAATTCAATTTTTCTAAATAATGTCATTTTCGATATTTTTTTTAAATAATTCAATTTGAACTATCAATCTCTGAAATCAAATAGTAAGTAACTGACTGATATATCGCTATTCTTTATGCTTGCGTTAACGTAGTTGATATGTCTGAATTCATATATTAAATACAAAATGAGGAAGGAGGTGATGATGATGGGTGAATGTGATCTTTCTCGTTCGAGTAACATGACTTGCATCTGGCCATCCATGTGGATGTGTTTACATTTATAGTTAACGCGTTTTCATTTTCATCAGACTTTACTTTAATCTAATTTAAATCCTAAACGTCTTACTCTCTATTTTCTTTAAAAAACTAAGCATAATTAGGGCTCAAATTACTTGTAATTGAAAAATCATGAGCTGTTAAAATCATAATCAGTTACTGTTAATTATGGTATGGATCGTGGTTAAGAATTGTTAATACATTGGATGACAGTTGTGGACCTAAAGCATGGGGTGAAGTAAACAATCGAGTTTGGAATGAGTAAGAAAAACAGCTGTTAATGTGGCAGCAGGCATTCTTAGATTTTGACAGAAAACATGTCGTCTAGGGTTTTTTACGATATTGTTTATTTAATGTCTATGTTTCATGTTTGTATTTTTATACTATCAGAGTCTAATAATAGTTACATTTCATGTTTGTATTTTTATAATATCAGAGTCTAATAATAGTTACATTGTAATTGTAATTGTAAATTATTTAGTAAATACTAAATAATGTACATGTGTCATCAAATAACTTTTATTGCACTGAATCTTAATTCTTTTATAATATTATAAAAGTGAAAAGATCTATAAGGACAATCAATATTTAGTGAGATCGTAGAATACAATCTCATTCGTCGATTTATAATAATCCGACAGATAAGATTTAAAGCTAAAAAACCACCACATTCAACCGTCCCGTATTTTTTGTAAATCCAACCATGAAATTTAATATCAATCATTTAGTTAATCAAATAAGGATTTTGATTTTGACTTACGATCTTACAATAATTTAATATCACATGATCTTAACCCTATTATAACAATTAAAAAACCGTCATTATTTCAATCAAAAAAAAAAAACCGTCATTATTTTGTAGATGGGCCGCGCCGGCCGTGTCTAAAACCCATTCACAGTTGTTATTGGGCTCTAATATTATTTAATTTTTTGTAAAATATTTCTTGAATATTCCGTAACTAACAACAGCAACTTCTCGGCACGTTCGTTCGTTCGTCTAAACGCTGTCGTTCTTACACGAACTGAATGACAAACTGAGCACGTCCGTTGAAATCTAAACCTCTTCTTCCCCAGTTTTCGATATCTGTTCAAAACTCCAAAATTCACAATGACCAACTCTCTGCTCTGTTCTTCCTCTTCAGGTCTCAAAATCTCACGACAGCAGAAAATCTTCTCCTTTTTACTGATGCGAGTTTGTGCAGAACGTGGTTGATATTGATTACATTCGAGGTGCGACAGGCTGTTGAGTTACCGTGTAACTTGTCGGTGGTTTGCTACTTTTGAAGTATGGCTTGGGCGTATATGGGGTCTCTGATGTCGTCGTTGAGGGGTATTTTCAAGGTGCTGGGTCTCGCATTTCCGGTTGTTTTAGTACTTTTTGCATTGGTCTCGTCGAATTGTGCTGTCTTCAACATGTTCGACGAAATGCCTAGTTGTGTGTGGTGCTTCTTAAGCACCTTTTTGAAATTTTTGATAATTTGGGTTTGTTTTTATTCAACTTAATTAAAAAATCATGCTTTGTGATGCTGATCTGATGTGGTTGTGTTCAGGGACAAACGGATGAGGTTGAAATGAATGAAAGATGTACAATAAAGTCTCATGGATACAAAGTTGCTGGTCACCACAAGCATGACTGGTTCATATTGCTCTTTCTTGCGGCGTTGGAGGTGGGACTTATTACTATGCGTCCATTTTATAGATTTGTAAGTGAGGGTTTGATGGACGACCTTAAGTACCCTCACAAAGAAAATACAGTGCCTGCCTGGACTGTCCCAGTAAGTTCTTCAAAAAATTATGCTTGAGGTTGTTGATTCTTATGTTCACTTTGGATGTAAGATTGTTTAGATACTGCTTTATGATATTCTTGAGAAGTTTTTTAAAATATTTCCAGTCACTTTGAACTTCCGTCTACTGTCACCTCAAATCAGTGTATTTCTATTTAATACCACTGATTATCAGGTTTACGCAGTTGCACTTCCGATCATCATCTTTGTTTTCATCTACCTCCGGAGAAGAGATGTATATGATATGCACCATGGCATTTTAGGTGAATGTCCTCAATATTTTTTCTGATTTTTGGTTCCAGAATGGAAGCACAAAATAAGGAATAACATGCCTCTCTTTGGCTGAGCAGGTCTCTTATATGCTGTCCTTATCACTGGAATTATCACAGATTCAATAAAACTTGCTGTAGGACGGCCTCGGCCAGACTTTTTCTGGAGGTGCTTCCCGGACGGCATTGGAGTATGTCAACTTGTGTCCACCATACTTAAACTAATATAGTTTGCATAATTATAATAGAAGCACCACATGCTGCACATACCGTTAAATTATAGCTTATCTGTTGATTCCTTAATCATTTTCAGACAATTATTTAAATTGTCAACCAAGTTATTTTTATTTGACTGTTGAAAAATTCATAACTCGACCGGTATGTTTTCATTTTTGTCCAGAAATACGACAAATGGGGAAATGTGATCTGCCATGGCATAGACAGTGTAATAAAAGAAGGTCATAAAAGTTTTCCAAGTGGTCATACATCTTGTAAGAAGCACTCCCTTAAGGGCTCAAAGCAATAAAAGTTCTTACATTTGATAAAGGAAAATCTATATTATGTCTAGTTGGTATATTTTTTCTGCAGGGTCCTTTGCTGGATTGGGGTTTCTCTCCATGTACCTGTCGGGTAAATTGAAAGCCTTTAACCGCAAAGGGCACATAGCAAAATTGTGTCTCGTGTTTGCACCACTGCTCGCGGCATCTTTGGTTGGTGTTTCACGTGTCGATGATTATTGGCATCACTGGCAAGATGTATTCGTTGGGGGTATAATAGGTTGGTTGACACTTCACATAGACAAATTAGTTTATTTTGGTGGAGATTTTCTGATTGCTTAAACTTTTATCAGGACTGGTAGTTGCCATGTTTTGCTACTTGCAGTTCTTTCCTGCACCTTACCATTCTGAAGGTATTTTCTATCAATCAATAAAATAGAACCAGGAACACTGTTTGCATAAATTATGTAATGGATTTCGTAGGTTGGGGTCCTTATGCATACTTCAAGTCGAGGGAGGAGTCGCGCCGTGCTCGCACTTCCCTATCAAGTGACTCAGTTACTGGACAAGTAATGGGATTTCAGACCTTGAACAACACCGGAGAAACATACATGGACTCCGGCCCTCTCCATAACGACTCCAGCCCAACCCTGGAATTACTGGAGACAGGAAGGAGATAGTCCCATCAGTCTTTGTCATCAACTAAACTTTCCGACAACCGCCCTCTTGTGCATTTGTGATTGTTGAATGATTTTGTTCCGCTTGTAAACATGACCTGAAAACTCTTGTCATGTGATTCAAAAAATTCTATGTTTGTAAAGAATGACACTTGACATTCACTACCTTCTGTAAAATATTTCACTTTACGCATTCCAGTTCATTCAAACATCAGAACAAAGAATCCTAAAATCAAAAAGCGTGCTGAAGACAGAAATAAATACGGAATCTGTTTCATGATCATGCAACAAGAGAACAACACACAACACCTGCTAGATTCTTCATTAAAATTTCTTCATGCCAGATTCTGGAATAATTACTCATCAATGCAGATTATTTCACCACCAAAACATTTACAGTATAAAAACATTGTAAGTCCTTGGTTTGCTTCACATCCTCTTGCAGCTGTCAAAAACACAACATTGGAGTAACTTGAGCAAAATGGGTGTCCTGCATTCCTTCTGCCGTGGTTTGTCATCTGTCCGATACTATGTTTTGATCGAATATCTTCTATGTTAATGTTCGATTTTTTTTTTGATTTTTTCAGGAAATAAGTTCCCTCAACACGATCCGGCGCAGATGCATTTTCCTCATCCCTCTCGGTATCCGGATGGAGGAGTTCATCCGCAACCGCATCCTCATCATGGTCATGATGATCATCATACGCTTGAAAACCATCATGTTCATGATAATCATCATCCGCACGAACACCGTCATGGGAGTCATCACCATCATCATCACCATCACCAACACCAACATTATCATAACATGAGAATGGGAGTTCCATCACCTAGACAGGATCCGAACTCTAGAGGAAATGGGACTCCTGGTGGTGAGTGGAACACTGGTTTATGGAACACTGCTGATCATGATCATCATGGACATAGAAGTCCATCGCCTCATATAAATCCTTTCAAGACAAATAATGGTGAGGGTTGGAACACTGCTGCTCCGGAAAATGGAGTCCAACAAGGCAATGTTCAAATGCATCGAGGATCGACCGACCAGGTGCCTCACTCTTTTCAGCAAAATCATGGAAACAACATAGGCCAAATCGGTACAAGCCACCAAGCGGCTAAGCGTAAAAGCTGTAAAGAAAACCATGTAACAAGGGGTGGTGCTTATGGAGGGACTCCAACTCCAGCACCAAGTCAGTGGCATAGTGGACCGAGTAAGCCTAAAACTCCACAAGGAAGCTGGAATGGTCCTAATGGAACCAATGTAGTCCAAATGGGACATGGGACTGATGGATGGAACTCAATGACAACAAACTATTCACCAGTGGAGCAAAAGACCAAGCATGATGATACTAAAGCGTGCCACGGCCAGAGCACCGGCGTTCGAGCAGCTCCTGATGGTGAAGTTAGCTACAACATTACAATCCACAAGCATGTCAAGGGAGGTAGAAGTGGTGGGTGGACCAAAGTGAACAAGAATAGTATCCATTTCCATCTCTAAAGAAAGTGATCATATGGAAACAACACTAGGATTTATGTCAACAATTGTTTGACTTCTGATCAAGTTATCAAAGATCAAAATGCTGATAAATTTATTTGGAATTTGTTTTGAGTTGAAATAAGAATGACATTTATTTGTTGTGTCCCCTCTTTGGTACATGTCTTTAGGTTATACTCTCATTTCAAATTATCATATAAGACGAATTTCTTTTACGAAATGACTTCTGTTATGATTATCTGATTTGTTCAGTAGTTACTTTATTGGCATAAAAAACCCAAATGAGAAATTTGGCATAAAATAATTTTAGAATGCAGATTGGTTTGTCATTGACAATTTCCACAAGGGTTAATTCCCCAAAACCACCCATAAAATACTTGATTTCCCCAAAACCACCCATAAAAAAAATTCTTTCCAAAAACCACCCAAACGTTACATAATCTTTTCAATTAACCACAAATAGTTAACGCGTGTATAACAAACGTTGAGTTATTAATTTAATCAATTTAATTAAATAAAAACTCCAAAACATAATCCACAAAATCCCTAACTTTCCATAACATTGCCGACACTCCAGATCCGTCCGTCGTACCGAGTGAAGCTCAGTGAAACTTCGATTCAATTCGATCCTAGCCATGAATGAAGGTTCTGAGGGATCGGTTGATATGGAACTTCAATTTAGTGACAGTGAGTGTGAAGATAACCAAGTGTACGAAGACGGTCGATTTTGTGAAGGTAGAAGGTCAATTATGGATGGCTCCGGTTGCAATTTAACTGGTGGAGAATCAACAACTGGTGTAGGTAGATCAGTAGAGGATGAGCATAATTTTGAAGGTGGTGGTGTGGTTTTAGCGGAAGATTTAGAGCATTTTCAATGTATCGGTGGATTGTTGGATGATATCAATGACACTGAGATCGATGTAGCTGCTGAAGATTTTTGTGAGTCTTCCGATGGCTTAGATGAAATGGGTAAGGGTAAAGCAAGGTTTCAATATTTTAATCCGCTGATCGACTTTAAGAAGGATATTGAGTTCAGCCCCGGTATGTTATTTAGTTCGAATGATATTTTTAGGAAAGCTCTTAGACAGTACACAGTGCAAAGCGGTGGTGATTTTTATTATCTACACAATGATAAGAACAAGGTATCTGTATACTGTGTTAATAAATGTGATTGTCCGCTAGAACATAGTCGGAAAAAGTGTGTGTGCAATATCAGTAGGTGTGGGTTCAAAGCGTTGGGAAGAAAAGTTGCTGCTGATGGTACATTTCAGTTAAAGGAATTTCATGGAAAACATGAGTGTGGATGGCAAGAAGAACTCGAAGTTGAGTTCTGACTGGCTAGCTGATAAATATTTAGATAATTTTCGTGACGATCCTTCTTGGAAGCTTTCTGCTTTTATTGAAGATGTAAGGAGAAAGGTCGGAGTGGAAATTACATACAGCCAGGCTTGGAAAGCTAGATTTAGAGCTATGGTGAAGATTCACGGTGATTCAAGAAAGCAGTATGCAAGGATACATGATTATGCAGCAACCATTCGGAAATATAATGCTGGTTCGACAGTTTATGTCAAGGTTGACAATATGCATCCAGAGAAGCCACTTTTCCAGAGAATATATGTTAGTTTTGATGCATGTATTAGAGGTTTTAAAGAGGGTTGTAGACCTATCATGGGATAGATGGATGTCAT
>QZGG01003755.1:0-20642 GCA_006409495.1 Sedum album | reverse complement strand
AATGTCTCACTACGACATTTTCATCACTTTTGCAACATGGCGACTTTAATGTTGCAAACGATTATGTTGCATAAACTTGTTGCAACATTAATACATGTTGCATTAGATGACGTGTTGTCTTAGATCACTTTTGGAACATAAAGTAACGCAACAATAAATATATGTTGCAGAATATTCGAATAAGAAAGCTAAAGCAACATACATACAAGCAACCTCAAGATTTATATGTGCAACCAAATACAGCAAAACTGTTTGACTTTCCAACGTCAACTTGAAAAATTGTACAAGTGGTTAATGGTGGATGGTGATGAGGTGTATGATGTTTCTCGTAACGCAACGACATACGTGGGTTTGGTATGTTGCGAAAGTTGTGTACATTTAATGTGAAACCATGAGGAGTGAAAATGAGGAGGAAAATGTGTGACAAGAATACAAAATTGGGTTAGGGAAATTTTAATGGAATAAAAAAGAGGGGGAAAATGAGGAGGGGACTAATGAATAAAAATGAAAAGGAATAACAAAAGTGAATGAAAAATGAAAAAGGTTTGGGGTTTGGGTTTAGGGATTAATTACAAATGACTACTTGTATAATAGGTCATATTTCATGGAACCACCTGTATATTGAAAATTGCATCACCTTTATAATTATTGCCGCATATATTTTGCTAATTGAATACTAAATTAATTAAAATTACGTTTAATATCAATTGTTGGATTAATGAATTAACGGTTGAGATGTTGTCGCTATATTTCCACATTAATTAATTGTCCTTCTAGAAACTAATCATAGTTGAGTATAACTAAATTGTGTACTTTTGATATTAATATATAACTCATTATAATCAATATCCAAAAATCTTATATAACCGCAATGATTCAATAATTAAAATTAATTAGCAGGAAAGTGTCTGATAAAGAAAAATGGATAATAAGGAAATTTTGTGTATAGGGTTTGGGGTTTGGGGTTTGGAGTTTGGAATATAGTTAAAGGGTTTGGAGTTTGGGTTTAGAGTGTCTAATATATGCTTGATCATTTACCCTAAATCCTTAAACATTAAGATTTGGGCATAGAATTTAGGTTTGGAGTACATGCATAAAAATTTGAAGAATTCAAATTTAATCCATAGGTTTAGCATGTTATTAGGATTTAATTGATTTATTTTGATATTTAAATTTCATCATTTAGATTTAATATATTCAAATATAATACTTTCAATTTAATCCAACAATTAGATATCAAGTATAATAAACCCAATTCAATACGATTTGATTAATCGTTTTGATTTATTCTCATAAATTTATATTTTATGAATTTATATTGTTTATCATAGAGGGAAATTTTTGGTGTACAAACTTTTTTATGGAAAGTAAAATTTTATAGATTGGTAGAGGAAGGAAAATAAAAGTAAAAAGAGAAAAAATTTAAAACTTTGGCAGATACAATCTAAATCGTTGATCTCCGAACAATCTTTTCAACATTACAATTAGATAAAAGCTGCTGCTGCCCTAATTATTAGCTGAGCTGCCCCCGATGAGTGGTCCCTTGACTAATTATTGATCGGTAAATCGGTGAGGAAGATCCGGTGGACAACATGTTTATTAATCACAATAAATACATGCAGTTGATCATTATTTTTTTTGAGTGCAAGTCCCTTTAAATCACTTATATTAATTGTGTGCACATTTGTGACCGGTGTTTGTGCACTTTGATTTTTTTCAAAAAAGACAAAAACGGAAAAGCAAGATTTTTGACCGTTGAAATTGATCCAACGGTACTTTACCTAGGTCTCAGGTTCACAAATAGTAGCCAATCTCAAATGAGCGTCCCTCTGTTCTTCTTTTTGGTAGGTTTGGTGATAAGTGTGCAAATACGCTAGTATTTGTACACTTCCTATGCTTAACTCTTAATAGTTTTCGATTATTTTGTGAAGAATTTGATACTCTTTTGTGTGTTTAATGCAGATTTTATTCAAACCTTATCAAAGAGAGTACAAAGCACAAGATGGAGCAAAATGGATGAAATTACAAGTCAAGTTGCCTAAAGTTGATTCTGCTCTCCCGAGTAAAGATGAAGTCCAGACGAGCAAGTGCAAGAAGCCAACCGAGCAGAGCAGTGATCTGCTCGGCCGAGCAGAGTTACTCAAGCAAAGTTGCTCGGCCGACCGGAGCAGGGGATCACACCTGAAAAGATCTGCTCGCCCGAGGACTTTTCTGCTCGGCCTAGGAGTTAGCAAGGATTGATACAAGGATGTTCAGAGAATTTTCATCGGGCCGAGCAGAATTCTGCTCGGGCTGACCAAAATCAACTCGCCGAGCAGAATTTGACCAGCCGAGGACTCAAACTGCTCCACGTATGTCTTGCTCGGCCAGAGGAACATCTGCTCGGCCGAGCAGAGTCTCCCACAAATGTCTTGCTCGGCCGGTGCATTTTTGCTAGGGAGAGGACCTCGAGCCATATAAACTGTTTGACCATTTCGAGATGGGGGCTTGACTTCGGAACTCGACTCTAAAACCCTAAAATTCGATTTTTGAAGATCAAGTGCTATTTGGAGGATTGAAGACTTGGAGTGAAGATCAAGCATCCACATCTCCTACACAACTCTAGTTTGCATTTATTTCATGTTTTCAAACATTTTTATTGTTGTTGCTTTCATTTTTAGTATGAGGTGTGAGTAGTGCTAGGTTTGGGGATCTCATGATCCCTTAGGCTAGGTTTTACTATGTAAACAACTATTTTTGCATATTGAATGAAGTTTAGTTGATTCCCTTATGAAATGGATATTTTATTATTTGATGTGCTCTAAGTGTTTGATGAAATGCCTAGTCCACCATCTTATCTAATGTGACATTGTTTCATTCAATGATGATTGATGTTGTGATGTTCACTATCCATTTCATGAATTTTATGTGATCTTACATGCATGATGATGATGTATGATTATGTAGATGGGTTTTATTTTGAAAACTCCTATGTTACCGATCAATAGACCGATGGGTTGAGATTATGGGACATAGGAGATACACGGTTCAATAGAGCGATGGTTTGAGAACCGTGTCACTTACCTAGTCCCTAACCAATGATGGAACGACGGTTGAAATTGGTTAAGGGGTTAAGGATAACCTAGGGAAATTAACTAAGTTCATTCATAAGAAATCTTAACATTGTTTGCATGGAAATTTGCCTAGCCTAAGGAGGATTGAATCCCTAAATCATTTTATTGATTGTTATCTAAATCGTTTAGCTTAGTTTGATTGAACCAACAAAACTTTAAAACCAAATCCCCCAAATCCTTTTAGATAACTAAGTAGTGCATCCTAGTTAATTAGTTTGTAGCATCTCTTGGGTTCGACTCTAGGTCACCCTAGAAATATAAATTGTGTTTGACTTGTGATTAGGATACCCTAAAAACTAAACGTCAAAATGGCGCCGTTGCCGGGGATGCTTTTTAACTAGTTGCTAGTTTAAGTTACTTAGGATATCTAGTTCACTTCTTGTTTGTTTTTGCTCTAGTTGTGATAGCTTGTCTTGATTTTCTTGTTCTTGCCTATCTCTTGTTCCTACTAAGTTTTCCTTGACTACTTGTAGGAGATTGAATGCAATCAAGAGGAAGAGGGAGACCGAAAAAAGACAAGGGTTCATCATCTAGTAGTGACCAACCTCCTCATCCCCCTACGCCTTCACCCACAATACCTCAACCAACCATCCCCATTAGAAACCTAGAAGTAGTTCTTGACATGAATCCCGCGGATAACATGGAACATCCACCTCCTAGACCTCCACCAAGGAATAACCCACCTCCTCCACCACACCAAAATGAACCAAGACCTCAAGTGCCTAGACCCTACCGAGAAACCAACCAAACCCTCATGAGGATGAAGAAAGACCGGTTGGGACTACATTGCTCCAACCGTAGGATACTATGGCTCTCCCATTTATATGCCCGAGGGCGAGGAATATGAATTTGAGGTAAGTCGGCTCTCCTCCACATGGTCTCGGCTAATCAATTTGATGGGTATGGGAACCCAAATTCTCACCTAGCTCAATTTACGGAATTATGTCGCACGTACAAGGTGCCCGGGGTGAGACAAGAATGCGTCTACATGAAAGTCTTCCCGTTCTCATTGAGTGGAAAGGCAAGGGATTGGCTCATGAGCCACGAGCCAAATACCTTTCGGACATGGGATGAGCTTGCCCAAGCTTTCCTAATGCAATATTTCCCTCCCGCCAAGACTAAGAAGATTCGGGATAAGATCAATCAATTTGCACAAATGGATGATGAGAGTTTTTATGAGGCATTTGAGCGTTTCAAGGAATTACAAAGAGATTGCCCTCATCATGGGTTTAACAAGTGGCAATTGATGCAAAGTTTCTATGATGGAATGGAGCAAGAGGGAAGGAACTTGATGGATCAAGCTAGCGGTGGTGGAATCATGGATTTAACGGCCACGGATGGGTTCAAGATCATCGAGAAACTTGCTAGGAATCTCATCAATGGGGAGGTGAAAGGAATCACCTCAAGAAGACGGAGAGGTATTACCAAACAAAGGTGTCACAAAGGAAGACTTCAATTCCCTAGCCAAACGGTGAACTCACTTGCTCAATCTATTGGGAATTTGAACTTGAACAAAAGGAGGGAAGTGCACCAAGTTTGTAGAGTATGCTCAAGTCCATCTCATGAAGAGAACTCTTGTCCCTCCAAGAATGAGGAAATTGAGGAGATTAGCTACATAAACCGAAACCAAGACAAAGCCTATGCCCCTAACCCAACCCACTACCAACCTAGAAATCCTAACCAACAAGTGCGGTTTTATGAAGATCAAGCATACCAAAGGAAACCTCCATACTCAAATGATCAAAGGGCTTCTCAAAGCACATTCCAAGCTAAGAATCCATCAAGCTATGTCCTCCTCAACAAAGAAGTAATCAACAAGGGAGTGGAACTTATCCAAGAAGAGAATTCCAAGGAAGTAGCTCTCAACACCAAGGGTATGCACCTAGACAAGAGGACACTCCTCCTCCTCCTCCTCCGAATGAAGACCCTCTAGTAGCTTTGATGGCTCAAATGGCGGCCACCCAAGCTCAACAACAAAAGGACACCCAACTCTTATATGCTCAACAACAAAAGGACACTCAACTCATGATACAAAGGTTAGAGCACAAGTTTGAGCAAAAATTCGATCAACTCCAAGCGCATAATAAGATGCTCGAGACCCAATTGGCACAACAAACCTCCTCCTCCTCAAGGTATCAAGGCAAGTTACCTTCCCAACCGGACGTAAATTCATCCGAAACTATCAACGCAATAACCTTGAAGAGCGGGAAGGTCTTAGAGGAACCCCAACCGAGGATGAAGCTCAAGTTCCCACTAAACTCAAAAAGCCAATGAAGAGCCAATAACCGAGAAACTCAAAGCTCCCAAAAAAGTGAAGGCACACAAGAACTTCCACCGTACATTCCTCAAGTGCCCTTCCCCAAAGGCTAAGGAAAAAGAAGGAGGATGCACACTTCAAGAGATTTGGAGATATGATAAGGAAGCTCCAAGTGACCATCCCCTTCACCGAGGTATTAACACAAATGCCTAATTATGCAAAGTTTTTGAAAGATATTATATCACATAGGCGTGAAATGTGTGAAATTGATCATGTTGCTTTAGATGCAAATTGTAGTGCAATTATTCAACAAAACATGCTTAGGAAGTCTCATGATCATGGTTCTTTCTCTATTCCTATTGATATTGGTGATATAAACATAGCTAGTGCATTGTGTGACCTAGGAGCAAGCATATCTTTAATGCCATTTTCATTGTTTAAAAAGCTTGACATGGGAGATCTTACTCCTACATCCATTAGTCTACGCCTAGCGGATAGATCTTCTAGATTACCTAAGGGTATACTAGAGGATGTACCCATTAGAGTCGGGAAATTCCTTGTTCCCGTAGACTTTTATGTGTTGGAAATGGATGAGGAGCATGAGATCCCAATAATCCTAGGAAGGCCTTTCTTAAATACGGTGAAAGCCGTGATAGATTGTGGTGAAGGACTATAGAGTTGAACCTAGGGTGTGAGAAAATAAAATTTCACTTAAGAAAAATGTTAAACTCACCTAGCAACTCTATGGGATGTCATATGATTGAGGCATTTGATTCTTGTGATGTGTTCTCTTCATTTGATGATTTAACCGCTTTTGAGTTTGAGTTGTTAAGGCAAGATGAGCCTAGTGAGTCATTTGCGTCATTAATGTCACTTGATGAGGATGAGGATGCCTTCAAAGAGGCAACACTTGAAGAGGAAAGTCAAGGAGGAGAAAGGTAAGGAATTTGGTGTGGAGTTGAAACAACTTCCACCAAATCTAAGGTATGAATTCTTAGGACCCAATGAGACTTCCCGGTGATTGTTGAAGCTTCTTTGAATGAGGAAGAACTTGTAAATTGTTGCATGTGCTGAAAATGTATAGTGGTGCTATTGGACATTCTATTGATGATTTGAAGGGAATTAGCCCACAAATTTGCATGCATAGGATTAGGTTAGAAGAGAATGCTAAACCTAGCCGTGAATTTCTTAGACGTTTAAATCCTAAGCTAGGGGAAGTAGTCCTAAAGGAAGTAACAAAACTTAGGGAAGCGGGGATCATTTATGCTATCCCCGATTCGGAATGGGTTAGTCCCATTCACGTAGTACCTAAAAAGGGAGGTTTAACCGTAATTCAAAATGATAAGCATGAATTGATCCCCACCCGTTTGGTAACCGGGTGGAGAATGTGTGTGGACTATAGGAAACTCAATAAGGCTACTAAGAAAATCACTTCCCGATACCTTTCATAGATCAAATGCTAGAAAGGTTATCGGGACACGAGTATTTTTGTTTCCTAGATGGATATAGTGGATTTTTCCAAATCCCAATCCACCCGGATGATCAAGAGAAAACAACTTTCACATGCCCTTATGGCACATTTGCTTATAGGAGGATGCCTTTTGGATTGTGTAATGCGCCGGGTACTTTTCAAAGATGCATGATGGCTATTTTTCTGAATTTTTAGAAAAGTCAATGGAAGTATTCATGGATGATTTTTCAGTCCATGGGTACTCCTTTGATGATTGCTTGAGTAACCTTGCTAAGGTTTTGGCAAGGTGCATTGAAGTTGATCTTGTTCTTAACTGGGAGAAATGCCATTTTATGGTAAGAGAGGCATTGTTCTAGGGCATCGGGTGTCAAAAAGAGGGATTGAAGTTGATAAAGCTAAAATTGAAGTGATAGAGAAACTTCCTCCACCACGGGATGTGAAAGGAATAAGGAGCTTCCTAGGGCATGCGGGTTTTTACGTAGGTTTATCAAGGATTTTTCTAAGATAGCCAAACCCCTCACTAACCTCCTATGCAATGAAGTAGAGTTCAATTTTGATGGATCTTGCTTGAAAGCTTTCGAAACTCTAAAATGGCTTTGGTTAGTGCCCCGATCATCCAACCACCGGATTGGAACTTGCCTTTTGAGATGATGTGTGATGCTAGTGACACCGCTATTGGAGCGGTGTTAGGACAAAGAGTGGAGAAGAAGCTTCATGTCATCTACTACATTAGCAAAGCCTTAGATCCTACCCAAGAAAACTACTCAACCACGGAGAAGGAGATGTTAGCCATAGTGTATGCCTTTGAAAAATTCAGGCAATACCTTGTAGGATCAAAGACAATAGTGTATACCGATCATGCGGCTATCAAGTACCTTGTGTCCAAAAAGGAAGCCAAGCCTAGGCTAATTAGATGGGTACTCCTTCTCCAAGAGTTTGATATAGAGATCAAAGATAAGAAGGGTGTGGAGAACGTAGTAGCGGATCACTTGTCTAGATTAGAGCCAATGAACCCAATGAACTCCTTAGATGCCCCCATTGAAGATTCATTTGTAGGGGAGTATTTGCTAAGTCTAGACACGTCCCAAGCCCCATGGTACGCAGACCTAGTAAACTACCATGCTTGCGGAGTTATACCCGAGGACCTAAGCTACAATCAACGGAAGAAATTCCTCTATGACTCCAACCGCTACTATTGGGATGACCCCTATCTATATAGGCTTTGTGTGGATGGGATTTATAGAGTGTGTATCCCCGAGGATGACCAAGAGAGAATACTTGAGAGGTGCCATTCTTCCCCTTATGGTGGCCATGGATCTTCTTCCAAAACCGCATCTAAAGTGCTACAATGTGGATTCTATTGGCCTAGCTTGTTCAAGGATGCTTATGAATTTGTAAAAGCTTGTGATCCATGTCAAAGGACTGGAAATATTTCTAGGAGGGATGAAATGCCCCAAATGGGCATTCTTGAGATTGAAATTTTCGATGTTTGGGGCATCGATTTCATGGGACCTTTCCCATCCTCGTATGGAAACAAATACATCCTTGTGGCAGTTGATTATGTTTCAAAATGGGTAGAAGCCATAGCCTCCCCTACTTGTGATGCCAAAGTGGTTTCAAAGCTTTTCAAGAAGGTGATATTTCCTAGGTTTGGAACTCCTAGAACCGTCATAAGTGACAATGGAACTCACTTCAAAGAAAAGCATTTAGAGGTCATGCTCCATAAATATGGGATCTTCCACAAGATTGCAACTCCCTATCATCCCCAAACTAGTGGGCAAGTGGAAGTCTCAAACCGTGAAATCAAGTCCATTCTAGAAAAGACCGTAGGGAGCTCAAGAAAGGATTGGTCGACAAAGTTAGATGAAGCCTTATGGGCTTATAGGACCGCTTTTCAAGACACCTATTGGGATGTCTCCATATAGGCTAATCTATGGAAAGTCATGCCATCTCCCCGTGGAGATGGAATACAAGGCTATGTGGGCAATCAAAAAGCTAAATTTTGACTTGAACAAAGCGGGAGAAAAGAGGAAGCTTCAACTCCATGAGCTTGAGGAAATCCGTTTGGATTCCTATGAGAGCTCTAAAATCTATAAGGAAAGAGCTAAAAGGTGGCATGACAAGAGGATCACTAGGAAGAGCTTCAAGAAGGGAGATTATGTGCTTCTATTCAATTCAAGGCTTAGACTCTTCCCGGGCAAGCTAAAATCAAGGTGGTCGGGACCATTTGAAGTGGTTAAGGTCTTTGATGATGGCCATGTAGAATTATTGAACAATGAGGGTGTCACCTTCAAGGCAAATGGGCACCGAATCAAGACTTACCATGGAACAAAAGAGGGGATGGAGCTTGACAAATTCAAGCTCAATGATGCCACTTGAGAAAAGAATGGAAATCACTTGAGAAGAAGAATGGATTAGAACTTCTCAAGTGCATCATTGGGTAGGAGATCCAGCTACGTCTTAGCCAAGACGTTAAACTAGGCTAGTAAGTGTCATGCCCCTATCCTTTAATTGCTTTAATGATTGATGACTTGAATGAATGATTGTGCTTGCAATAGGTGGTTATAGATGGTGATTGTTTGCTTGATTGAGTATCACTTAACTTGCATGACTCCTTGTGAATATGATTTGAGTTAAGTGTGGGGTGATTTCTTGCCTAGGGGATAGAACTTTTAGATGTGCCTAGGACTTAAGTTTTCCATGAAATTCCACATTGAGGCATAAGTTCCCTATTTCCGAAATCCTCCTAGGCCGAGCAAGCCACTTCTTAGCCGAGCAGATTAATCTTTTCAATACAAGGAAGAGCAGATAAAATTGCTCTGGCCGAGCAGTAGATTCAGTCGGCCGAGCGGATTTCCTGATCATGAAAGTTAGCTAAGTCCTAAAATCTGCTCTCCCGAGCAAATTCCAAGTCGGCCGAGCAGAATATCAAATTTTGATACCAAAACTTTCAGAGGATTTTAATGGGGCCGAGCAACATAATAAGTCAGCCGAGTAGATTTCCTTGGTGAACCATGGTGAAAATATCCTAAGTATGGAAATCTCTTCTGCCGAGCATCTTATTCCCCCGCCCGAGCAAGGTACCAAAATCGATACCAAAAGATCAGTGATTTTTGGCCGGGCCGAGCAGATAACTTCCTCTACCGAGCACTTTCAACACTTAGACAATTTGGAAAAGTGCAACTTTGGATCAGAAAATTCTGCTCGGCCGAGTAGAATAGTGATCGACCGAGCACAAAGAGGATCAAAGGAGGTAAACCTAAGTGCTCGGCCGAGCTACAGAGAAGCACAAAATTCTGCTCGGCCGAGTTGATTGCTTGGCCGAGCAATACACCTCTTCCCGAGGAGAAGCACACCATGCTAAATAACTTGCTTGCTTGCTTCACTCTTGCTAGTGTTTTCTTATGAATTATGTTTGAGTGGAGCTTGCTACTCTTTGGTGTGTTTACTTTGAGGTTATTCAAACTTGATGTTTATTGTCATCTTGAATACTTATAAGTTGGATAACTTCATACCTCATTATATATGCTTGGTTTGGCTTGGTTTAATGATTGTCTTATTAACTCACCTTTATTTCACTCTATTAATATCTTTGTGAGTTTTAGTGTTGTGCCACAACCAAGCATGCATGACAAGAGGAGCACTTGGAGCAAGCATGGATGCATACTAGTCTTCCTTCACACGAGAGAAGTTTCTTGATCTTTCTCTTATGCTTTTACTCGATTGCTTAGGGACTAAGCAAATTTTTAAGTGTGGGGTGGGTAGTATGCATGCATTCATACTTTTAATGCTTCATTTCATCAATCATTGAATCACATTTGAGCATAGACATTTACTTGACATATCACTTTCATCCTACATTTTTGATGATAATTTGGAAATAAGGTTGCTAAATAAAGCCATACATTTGATGAGCATGACCAATTGAGAAGTGTACATATCCAAAAATTGATCACTATGTTTCTTGATGATTGGATTCCCTAAATGATGCATCATTTGTATGAATTGACCCTTATTCTAGCTTGAATCAATTGACTTTAGTACGCTCTCTCTATGCATAGTTTATAAAAGTTGAAATTAGTGAGCATATACAAAAATTTTAAAAAATGAAAAATGCTTAGGATGTCTTGCTTGCTCTTAGGTGACCTTAGACTGATAAAAAATGTTTGCACGATAGTCTCCTTTGCTTGCATGTCCATTGATCGCAAGTTAGACTCATTGTCAAGTTTTAAGTGTGGGGTTATGCAACATTAGTTTTCTCAAAAAGAAAAAAATATAAAAAAAAAGAGAGAAAAGAAAATCAAAGAAAAGCCATTGTAAGTGCCGGGGGTTAGGAAGGTAATTTCCCCCTCGAAAGTACTTACATGGCAACGAAGAAAAAAAAGTGTGTATATAAAGCTTGCATGTTAGAAATAAGAGAAAATATGATAAAATCCCCTCCTTGATCCTTGTCTTTGTGTCTTGCAAGCATATCGTGAGCATGTTTGTGAATGGAGCTTTGTGTTAAATTGCTTGAATTGTCTAAGGGAAGACCCTTGCATTTATTGCGTGAGCTAGTTGAGAATTCTTTGTGTGATTCATATCCGTTGTTGTCAAAGCTCCTCTTCTCTTACGGATTATGGCGTGTAGTCTAATGCTTGAGAATGAGCTTTAGATCATGAGCTTATGGACTTGCCCTCGCAAGCATAGGTGATTGATTTGATAAACTTTATGCGTGCTAAATCTTCTTTGTGAATTGTGCATGAGAGTAGAGCAGAATAGGATTTTGATGATGGCTATTATAAGGGTTGGATCTATGAGTGTTTGCTCTATAAGGGTTTGACATGATTCTTGATATCTTGTGTGATATGAGTAGGGAGTGCATTTTCATATCTTTTTAACCCTAACTTGACTTACGGCTTGTTTAGCAATCGCATTACGGTTCTTTATGCTAAAATGGTTGATTGTGAACGGATTTGTGAGTATTCCTTTTCTGAAAACTCTCACGAGACTATAACTCGTCCTCTAGGGCAGCCTAGAGGTTTAAAGGCTTGATGATGCATACGCTAAATGCATCCGTGATTCCTACGAAAATGAGTTAGGAGTAGTTTATAGCTTGCATTTCATTTCTTAGTTTGTTAACTTTCACTTGGTGCTTGATTTTCACTCTCATATACGTTGATTGATCTTTGAAATCTTTATGAGTTCTATCACGCATCATTTGCTCTTTCATGCTAACTTGTTCGGGACGAACAAGAATTAAGTGTGGGGTGTTTGATAAGTGTGCAAATACGCTAGTATTTGTACACTTCCTATGCTTAACTCTTGCTAGTTTTCGATTATTTTGTGAAGAATTTGATACTCTTTTGTGTGTTTAATGTAGATTTTATTCAAACCTTATCAAAGAGAGTACAAAGCACAAGATGGAGCAAAATGGATGAAATTACAAGTCAAGTTGCCTAAAGTTGATTCTGCTCTCCCGAGTAAAGATGAAGTCCAGACGAGCAAGTGCAAGAAGCCAACCAGAGAGAGCAGTGATCTGCTCGGCCGAGCAGAGTTACTCAAGCAAAGTTGCTCGGCCGACCGGAGCAGGGATCACACCTGAAAAGATCTGCTCGCCCGAGGACTTTTCTGCTCGGCCTAGGAGTTAGCAAGGATTGATACAAGGATGTTCAGAGAATTTTCATCGGGCCGAGCAGAATTCTGCTCGGGCTGACCAAAATCAACTCGGCCGAGCAGAATTTGACCAGCCGAGGACTCAAACTGCTCCACGTATGTCTTGCTCGGCCAGAGGAACATCTGCTCGGCCGAGCAGAGTCTCCCACAAATGTCTTGCTCGGCCGGGTGCATTTTTGCTAGGGAGAGGACCTCGAGCCATATAAACTGTTTGACCATTTCGAGATGGGGGCTTGACTTCGGAACTCGACTCTAAAACCCTAAAATTCGATTTTTGAAGATCAAGTGCTATTTGGAGGATTGAAGACCTTGGAGTGAAGATCAAGCATCCACATCTCCTACACAACTCTAGTTTGCGATTTATTTCATGTTTTCAAGCATTTTTATTGTTGTTGCTTTTATTTTTAGTATGAGGTGTGAGTAGTGCTAGGTTTGGGGATCTCATGATCCCTTAGGCTAGGTTTTACTATGTAAACAACTATTTTTGCATATTGAATGAAGTTTTAGTTGATTCCCTATGAAATGGATATTTTATCATTTTGATGTGCTCTAAGTGTTTGATGAAATGCCTAGTCCACCATCTTATCTAATGTGACATTGTTTCATTCAATGATGATTGATGTTGTGATGTTCACTATCCATTTCATGAATATTATGTGATCTTACATGCATGATGATGATGTATGATTATGTAGATGGGTTTTATTTTGAAAACTCCTATGTTACCGATCAATAGACCGATGGGTTGAGATTATGGGACATAGGAGATACACGGTTCAATAGAGCGATGGTTTGAGAACCGTGTCACTTACCTAGTCCCTAACCAATGATGGAACGACGGTTGAAATTGGTTAAGGGATTAAGGATAACCTAGGGAAATTAACTAAGTTCATTCATAAGAAATCTTAACATTGTTTGCATGGAAATTTGCCTAGCCTAAGGAGGATTGAATCCCTAAATCATTTTATTGATTGTTATCTAAATCGTTTAGCTTAGTTTGATTGAACCAACAAAACTTAAAAACCAAATCCCCCAAATCCTTTTAGATAACTAAGTAGTGCATCCTAGTTAATTAGTTTGTAGCATCTCTTGGGTTCGACTCTAGGTCACCCCTAGAAATATAAATTGTGTTTGACTTGTGATTAGGATACCCCTAAAAACTAAACGTCAAACCACAACTCCCTAATGCCTGACAATGGAATATCCTCTCTAAACATTGTCTCTAATTCAACCTTAGAAACTAAATCAGGATCTACATTGACAAATGAATGACATTCATTCTCTCGGTACCTCACTTGCCCGTTATTGATCTTAAAGAACACACCACCGTACAAGGCTAGAATATAAAATCTGCTATCTGCACAAAATTGAGAATCAATCATGGATTTGATATTAGGGTTTCGTACACAATCGAGGAGGAATCGAGGATATTGAAATTCATATAGTTTGAAGATAAGCATACCTGACATCTCCACGAGCGAGGACAAATTGAGGCGACGATGAATCGAGGGAAGATGAATCGAAGCGGTGAGAGTTGATAGAGCATCGGGCGGAGAAGAAATCACGCCATCAGCGACGACGAAGTGATGCGTTTTCTGTATTTATGTTTAATTAATTAAATGAAAATTGAATTTTAGTAACCTAACACGCGCCATCTAACGAAGATTTAACACAATTTTAACGGAAAACGTTACTATGTGTCATTCAGCAAAAAAGATACGAACAACGGGTGGTTTTCGGCAATAAAATGTATAACAGGTGGTTTTCGGCAATTACGGCCCATAAGAGGTGGTTTTCGGCAATTATCCCTTTATTTAATTTTTAATACCAAACAACCAATCAAAAATCCCCATAAACCTTTTTATGTAAAGTAAATTTAGGTGAATATTAACTAGTTATCTACCACCTCTTCCTTTTGGTTCGGCCCTAGGTTGCCTAGGTTATAAATATTGTTTGACTTATGTGATTAAGATTAGTGTCTTACAAAATACTTGCCCTAAAATAGCACGTCAGACCTTCTCTCCAAAGTTCTAGAGTTTTTTTCATCATAAAAATCATGATAAATTTCTATGAAAGCATTTTTTTCTATTTATAGTATCAGAATTGTTTGGCTGAGTTGACTGTTGAACGAGTCACAAGCTCAGAAGTGACGCAGAAGAGTCATTTGTACAAGAGTTCATTGGTCGGTCAGTAGTGACTCGATCGAGTCACTTTCATGTCAGGTTTATTCGGGCGAGTCAGATAGTAACATAGACTGCTCTAAACTGACTCGGACGAGTCACTTCGAAACTCAAAATCTCGAAAATCTCTTCAATTTGCTTTAAGTCGCACAATATTAGATTTTGACATTGAAAAGACATTTAAAAAAACATTTTATGACTTACTTTATGAAGAATTAATAAAAAGTAAAGTGAGGTGACAAATAAACATATGATAAATATAGGAAAAAGTTCAAGAATGATGTATAAGTATTTGTAAGACGGTGAGACACAATCAAATCAATGGTTAAGATTATTTCCTTTTGTATTACAAAAGCTTATCGTCGCTCTCAATTCAATACCGAGAAATATAAACTACTTATTCACTTATCATATACTGAAATTACTAATGATAGACACTGACGACAAGTGCGGAACTACATGGAATGGGGGTGGGGCCCAAGCCCCCAATGAATTTTATTTATTAAATACAATTGAAATATGAATATTTATAAAATTATATTAAAATATTAAAATGCTAATAATATATTTACTTGATAGAAGCTAAATTAGATATCATCAGTAAATTAGATATCATCAGTATAGATTTTAGATTTTTTATTAATTTCTCATTCAGTTTTAATTTAAAAACAGTTTATTGCCAGTTTTATATGTTCCATGATGTTATATTAGTTTTAAAAAATTAAAAATGTTCCACTATTTTAGAATAGTTTTTCATTCAGTTTATATGAACAATATCTTTATCGTTAATTTTTTATTTAACTTTTGATATTTATGGGTTATCAATCTCAATCACACATACTCTTGGTGATTTGTTTTATATTAAATTGAAGATGAAATTTTAATTTCAAATGTTAGATTACTCAAAATAAGAAACCGATATAATTTTTTCATCTCTGAAAATAAATATTCCTATGAAACTAGGATCCGGATCCTATACAGCCTACAACCATATACAGCAAAAATTTGAATTTTGAAATTCAAAATTAATTAACAAAACGACGTAGTTTTGGTTAAAATTAACTCAAAACGATGCATTTTACTAAAACTCAAATTTAAAATTTCTAAACCCTTTTCAAAACGACGTAGTTTTGGTATTTAATAACAAAAACTACGTCATTTTATATTTGGCTGTAATATGCTGTGCGCAGCACATGATCCTAATCCTTGAACCTAACCCACTATAAAACACACGTCTGTGTTGTAAAAACTTTGACAGGGATAAATTGACTATTTTGAAAATGATGCATTATGTACTTAATGAAGCATTTGATGAAAATTGAAAATATCATTAATAAAAACAGTCAACAAATTCAAAAAATTACAAAAATCACAAAAAAAATTATTTCGCCCCAACACAAAATATTTCTGGATCCGCCACTGACTGACGATAAAGAGAATGAAATGTCAAATGCATCCACATATAGAGATAAAAATTACAAAAATTACAAAAAAAAATTATTTCGCCCCAACACAAAAAATTTCTGGATCTGACACTGACTGACGATAAAGAGATGAAATGTCAAATGCATCCACATATAGAGATTTGATAAGTAGAAACTCAATCACTTGAAAAGATATTTACACTGTTCAACACGTGGGTCGAAGCGCAGACTGCGCCATTATTCTAGATAGAAGCATGTAGGTGAAGGGTCCGGTTCTTTTACGATCAGATGGACATGTTTATTCTGTTTTTTTAGTTTTTATAATTTATAGTTACCTGTTTGCACATTTAATGTGCATTTTCTCATTTCCCAAAACGATAAAAATTGTAGAAGGTATAAATTTTGGAGGTTAGATCGAGTTGATTTAACGGTTCAAATTGGAGGTCGCAGACTTCGCTTCTCGCGTGGGATCACAAATGAAGGCCTCTCTGTAGGCAAATGTTGCATAAACCAAATTATTTTCACAGATACTACGGAGTAATTCAAATCATAAAGAATTACTAAAAATTGGGAAAATTTACATTCTCATGGTTACATGAATTTCTAAAAATATAGAGATGTTATTGTTATAGAAATATTTATTGAGGAAAGAGATTTAGGGGGACAAACGGAAGGACATGATCTCAACCGATGATTTCTAACAATTCAACGGGTTGATATTGGAAATCGTCAATCCATAACCGCTCGTGTTTTGCAAATTTAACGGTACAAAATTAAAAACCAACTTTAATCTCAAACGTTGATTTAACGTGTCATTTTGTACCATGAAATATATGTCTCCCTGAATCCCAAGTGTATTTATTTATTAATTTAAACATTTATAAATCTAATCATCTTGGAAACCCATTAAGCTAATCAATTATGTGAAATATCAAGATAAATGTTGGGGTGTCTAATGGGAATCCCAAACTTAAAAATACCAAGAACGGGCCCTATAAATAAGACTTGAACCTGGCCGAGCCAACAAAT
The DNA here is from genome assembly GCA_006409495.1 of Sedum album. NCBI lineage: Eukaryota > Viridiplantae > Streptophyta > Magnoliopsida > Saxifragales > Crassulaceae > Sedum > Sedum album. The sequence goes on along the minus strand of QZGG01003755.1, from coordinate 3,513 downwards.
TTTTATAGGGTTTCGGGCTTTTTGGTCTACTGAACACTCCTAGATGAATGTCAATGGAACTTTAATGATTGAGGAGTGAATTGGGGGAACACTGTCCTTCAGTTGTCTCTATCTAAAAGTTAATCTGAGCATGTATACAAGCATAACCTTCAACAGTGGTAAGGAGTGAGACTGATTCCGAATGCTAATGGTAGCCATTTGATGAACTTTATCTACATGCTTATATGTGGTGCTGGTGACATGACCAACATATATGGACTGGACCCCATACATTCGAAACAAAATAATTCTCTCTCTACGGCTCTTTTCTTTTTTAAAAGTTAAGTTAAAGGTAGGTTTTTAAGGACTTGTTAAGTCAATCAGACCCGTCTGGGACTGGGGGACGAGGGCTCCCTGGCCTGGCTGCTGTTTAAATTTGCTTTTTAGAATTCCCAATCTTCCCAGACGACAGCAACATCAGCAGCCCGCTTGATTTGACATTACAGATTTTGTATGACCACCACAAAGCCCTTAACCGCACTTGCAGGTTGCACTACTATCTACTACTAGCAGTAGCATATACTGTAGAATAAATAACTATTAGGTTTTAGTCTTTTTCTCCACTGCACCTAAGGCTTAAGATCCTTAACCCTAACTTTATCAACTCATTCTTAAAAAATTCACTGGTTGATTATTCATACATACATTCATACTACACTAATGTTATCTCTGAAGCTGAAACAACAATCAATTCACATCTCAGAGAAGGTGCCAGCCACTTAAATCAATAGACATTAGAATATAGGCGCTTCAGTAAGAGGAAAAAACAAAAAAGCAATGTTGGGCATCTATGTACGTAATTAGGTATCTACAATAATATTTAGGCCGGTTTCCATTCCCTTTTTTCTTTTCTTTTTTCTTTTGATGTGGCCACTGTGGACAGTTATAAGAAAATGGGTGGCAGGTGAATCCTTGGAGCTGTTACTATCAGCACCATGCACCATCATCATGCGTATATCATCAATGTTTCATAGCAGCTGTTATGTTAGGAGAGCTGTAATTTGTTGAGTGTGTTCAAACATGTCTTCATTTAATGAATGCGTTGCTTATTTTCAGAGTGCATGCACAATAATAATTGCTGTTGATCATATTGATTTTTATGTTGTACAATGACAAATTTTAATTTCTGCTTAAAGACAAAATTATGGGATAGAAGGAATAGATACTTATGATTAAGTTTCCCTAATATCATGCTGTTTGAGTAAAACTTAAATTGTCACTCAGTAATCGTTTTCTTAATTAAATAGCTAAAGTTAAGGGAATCATATAATATTTCGGGGTACATTAGACATTAAAAAAAATTGTGTAGTGCACAACTGTAAATTTCAGATTAAATTGTTGAGTCTCAATAGATGTATATAAGTGTTATGTGCATTTTGATGGATTAATTAAAGGTCAATTTCAGGAACGAAACACTCAAACTCTAAATTCGATGATGGGGCTTGCATCTTGTTCTGTTGTCTCCATGGCATATGTTCCACTCAAAGAAAGGATTCATGACAAGAACCAGTACACTAATATACAAGCTTACCCGAAAGGCGCCTCGATCAAAAGGCCTGGGTAACCCTGTGATAGCTGGTATGAAATTACTTATTCTAGTTTAAGGCTCAGAAATAAACCCCATTAAAAGCACAATAAAATGATTTACCCTTACAAACTCAGGGATTCTAATTCACCAAATACAAAAAATACACTGAAGACAAAATAAAAATATTTAATGACGCATAAACTATAGAAACTTCTGTGTATATATATATATATAGGGGTTGTATCATGTGGAACCTCCTCCTTTCATGGATCCATGGATCCCCCTTTGCATCCGTTGATTGCATTTTCTGTTTGCATTTTGGACGCACCAGATTGTGCCACGTGTTTGCATTTTTGAAATGCACACGTGAGTTGCACATGACAAATGCACACGTGAGTTGCACATGCTCATTAATGCGCTGGCACAATCTGGTGCGTCCAAAATGCAAACAGAAAATGCAATTAACGGATGCAAAGGGGGATCCATGGATCCATGAAAAGGAAGGGGTTCCACATGATACAATCCCTATATATATATATGAAGTTTTTTAACATTGTAAAACAAGGAAAAGCTTTGATATTAAACAGGTAACCTTTTACTTGTGGAAATTGCTCTAATTAGTTACACCACGCAGCCACATAAGTCTCTGTGATTAGTTTATTTGATACAAATAGAGAATAATTAACTACTTAAGTACACAAAAGGAGAAATTATTGAAAACATGTTCTGATGGAGAATTCACACAAAACTATACTTTTGTATTTTTTTCCCTGGAGCATGTTGTGAGGCCTTTGGATTTCAGCAAAAACCTAGAGATTTTCTGTTATTGCTGATCTTTCAGTACTTGTTAATTAATCGACAACCTTTGCCTTCTTTAGCCCGAAATGAATATGAGGAAAATGCGCCCACTGTGAATTAGAATTTCATGATAGAGGGTCGATCAGCTCATTAAAACTCCCACACAAATATAACTCAAGCTAGATTACAATGAATGATGAAACTAATGTGTATGCTTACGTTCTTAGCCGCTGCGCTGAAAGCTTCTCGGTGGCTAATGTCAGGATTACTGGCTTTTATCCTTTGGATCTCCTCCCTGGTATAGCAAGTTGTTGGATATTATATAGGAAAAGGTTAACTGAGACATGAATAATTTGCACATGTAGCAATCAGAACTCACTTGATAAACCTGTTGTATGCAGAGGGAACCCGTTGTCGCTTTTCCATGGCTGTTTATCACAGTAAAATCAATACAGTAAGATACTGTTATTTTTTATCAAGCTTAGTTACTAGGGTTTTATTGTGCTTATTCCACTTGCATCTTTAGAAGCTTGGAAAAAATAGAAAGTTAAATTAACTCACGGCGCACAGGAGGCAGCTCACAACTATCTGAAGGCTGCTTATTGGTTTTGCATTTGGAAGGAGATGATGAAGATGCAGACCCACATGAGTAATTCAAATCAGCTGAACTTGTCATGAGGGCACCCTGCTCAGTGTTTGTGTATTGCTGCCCCTGCTGCTAGAATATGCGATAAAAACTGTGTCAGCTCTTAATATGAAAGTTCAGCACGCTTAAGTAGTACAAGGCTTATAACCCTACCTGAGGATGGTTTTGAATATGGGGTGGCTGGAGAAGAGATCCCATGTTTATAGACAGCAAGTTAGCGCAATGGCCACATCTAACTGTCACAATATTTAGCATGCTGGTGCAAGGAACATTAACCTGCAAATTTACCCCTCAATTAGCAAGAACTGATTTGGTTAAAACACACTACATATCAATTCTCCACATGAAATCAAATACAATCCAGTTTATGAATAGGTGAAGAAATATCTGAATCATCATAATAAGCAACAATACAATAACTATTCATCATTAGATGGGTTAAATGAGCTTCATGCAACATATTCATCATGAGAATGATAAAAGTTCAAATATTCATCATGAG
>QZGG01003754.1:0-20658 GCA_006409495.1 Sedum album | reverse complement strand
TCCCGACAGCATCACCCGCAACGTCTAGAGAGAGAAAGCCATTCCTACGAACTCGAAGAAAACACACACATAAAATTGCACGCGCACATGAATTTTCGAGCAGAAATCAACCCCCAGATTCGCACCCTACCAATCCAATAAGCCACTTCCATCCCTTATTGTATCAATTCCATCGCAATTTGTAGTTAGGGCACGATATCGTGTCGATTAGGGCACCGTTTAGTTTCCGAAACCCTAATCGGGAGAGGAGCAACTGTGAGGTTGGTTTGTAAGGGAAATTGAGGGTGAAAGTGTGTCGTTTTAGGGGATTTTGGTTTTGCCAGCTGTTGGAATTCGTTATTCAGGTGATGATCACTTTCAATTTTTGGTATTTGGCAAACCCTAGAATTTGGGAATTTGGGGATTGTGTTGGGGTTTGTGTAATGTGTGGTGCGGAAGGTTTTCATTTGCATTTGCAACTCTTAGGTTTTAGGATTCTTGCCCTGTAGCGCAGTGCAACTGGTTGTTGTAAGGTTTGTACTCTGTATCTAGTTATATCTGGCCACTGGTTAGCTTTGCATAGGATGTCATGTGGCCATCAATTAGGTAATATTGAGTGGGGTTATATGGCCTCTACAACTGGGGCTTTCCATAAGGCGGTGTTAGCTACTGAAGCAAAATTGTTCTTCTGAAATTAGAAACCAATGCGCATTGTACTTAACATTCATGATTCAACTGACTCTGACCTTTTTTGTGTAACAAATATTATTTGTATTAGAGTTGAAGTCAACCATTCCGACTTTTATTTGCTTTAGTGGACGACTTTGAATAATCCAAACATTTTAGTCGGAGTATATTTAGATCTTATTTAGAATCTCAGTAAGCAGTTACTCTGGCACGCCTTGGATATGGTTTTGATTTTTATGTCTTTTTTCACTAGCAGGCATCTGTAACTTTCTTTTATTCACACTCCCAAAAATTCTGGAGGGAATCCAGTATGCCCTTTCAAGTTTTTTCTTTCCTTTGAACCCATTGGTTTGTGATACACTTGATTAAATGATGTTCTTGTGGTGCCGTTAAAACTATTTCAAGTTCCTTTTGTAAACATACTCTGCAGGTTGACAATCATTCGTATTTATGGGAAGAGAGAATGCCTAATCAACAAGTAGGAATGCATGAATGTAGCTCAGAGTCGGCATTTCTAGTGGATGCCGAGGTCGATTCCATGGGAGGAGCCATTGCTGGTAGAGTTGGTACTAGTGCATTGACCTCTCCATGCAGAGCAGAAATTGAGAAGGCCCAAGAAGATATGAGGTTTTCATTTGCATTACCCTAATTTACAAGGTCTTGTAGTGATATCTGTTTGATTATTTATGAGGTACCGAGTCCCTAATATTTGTTGATGATAGGCTAGAAATTGACTGCCGCGAGGAACGGCTAAGGGAATTGGAATTTCTTGAGAAAGTATGGTATCTGAATGTTATTCAATTAAAAAAGATGTTGATCCTAATAGGAAAATTGATTATTTGAGTTATTGCTTTCATAGGGAGGAGATCCTTTGGATTTCAAGTTTTGTCATGCTGTTTCGGTTAGTGTCCAATCAACTTCACTGGCAGACCAGCATCCAGATCAAATCGTTACCAGGTATGTTATACATGTTGCCTGTGATCAAATGTTGAAAACATGATTACAGTGTTCATTGCTCTATGTAATCATTAATATCTGCAGCAAGGCAAAAGATAGTTATGAGTCAGCAGCTTTGCGGTCGCGGCAAGGAGAGGGAGTCGGAAATTTTGGAAAACCTGGCGAAACAATTTGTGAAGCTAACAGTGGCGACAATCTCTTACTATTTGATGGTGAGAGTAAACTGCTTAAAGAAAAGAACATAAAAGGTCGTCCTGGTAAGCGTACAATCGCTCCATCAGAAAATCTTAAAGGGACTGCCAAAGAATCAGAAAACTCTGCCATTTTTCGTCCATATGCTAGAAGAAACCGCTCCAAATCCAACCGTGATGGTGCAAGAGTGGGTTGTTTGGATGTTTCACAAAGTCGTAATCAAGGTTCTACTCAATTTCGTCCTGGTACTAGGGATCAGAAAGGATCAGCATCCGATGAAAACTTAAAGGATCAGAAGCTGCCATCTAATAGCATACTCAAATCATCTAATATAATTGGTGAGATTGTACAAAAGAATGATTGTTCCCATAATGTTGAATCCGTCGTAATGTCCACCGCAGGAAAACCTAAAAATGTGCATGTGAGCAGTAAGGAACTTTCTTCAGATTTGAAATCTGATGGTGACCTGCTTGAACGTAAAAAGGATCATGAAAAATCTAAAGACACTATCTCTGGTCATGATGTCACAGAAGCAGAGGAAACAACAGAGTTAGCAAATAATGCTTCTCGTGTATCTGATGCTCCAACTACCACTCAGCAAGCTAGGATCACGAGTCAATCAGATTTATTGGCAATACCAAAAGAGATGAATTACCCACATCTTGATAGCAATGCGGTGAACTTGGGTATCCAAACCCTTATAAATGATGGGGATACGTGTTCTAACCCAATCTGTGAGGATTCTACTGACCACAGAAAGGAGTTGAATTTAGTGAAAAATGAGGCCGGAAAGCTAGTTACTGAAGATTCATTGGAAACGAAAATCAACCCCGAGCTCATTGATACTTGTTCTGCTGTCATATTTGATGATAAAATGCTTTGTGACAGTAAAAACAGTTCAGTCATCAAAGTCGAGGATGATTTAGAACATAAAGATAAAGCAGCGACTTCTGAGTCGTTAAAGGTGACTGAATTAAAAGTCAAAGAATTACAAGTTGAGAAGAATGCCGATAATGAGACTAGTCCTATGATTGACACGGCTGAGGTTCAAATTTCTACCGTATCTCCGCCCGATGAGGTTTCTAGAACCATTCCATCTGGTGGAGCCACAACTGATAAAGATGCCCTTGGTAATGCCTGCAGCAAAAAAATCACAGATACAATGGATGAAGACTCTATATTGGCGGAAGCCAAAATTATACAGGTGAGTTGATATTCCTCTTCCTTGATTTTCATGTGGTGATCAATACCTTCAATTCTGTTGTATTGATTTCCAGTTATTCAGACCCAATTATTCTTTTATTCTGATTCATCTTGTTATTGTCATTGGTCTGACATTCTTAAAAGGCTAAACGTAAGCGGATTGCTGAGTTATCTATGAGAAGTTTACCCATGAAGAATTACCAAAAATCTCACTGGGATTTTGTGCTTGAGGAAGTTGCGTGGTTGGCAAATGATTTTATGCAGGTGCTTTAAAAGTTGTCTATTGGATCACATGTGATTCATCTTTTCTTTTAGTATGTTCTTACGCTAATCACTGCCTTTGGCAAACAGGAGAGAGTTTGGAAAGTTTCAGCAGCTGCTCAATTAGTTAGCCATTCTTCCCAATGTTTCCATCAAAGACAACAGAACCAGTTGCCAATTCAAAGGCTGAAATTTGTAGCTTACTCATTGGCGAAAGCTGTCATGGAATTCTGGCACACCATTGAGATAATGGTTAGTAATGAACTTAAGTTGTAGGATAACTGAACCTGTGGTTGGTCAAATTGAAGCCTTATGGTACTGCAATATCCAATCTGGTGTCTTTTTGGTATTGTTATTTTCGTATGCCCATCGCACACAGAAAACAATTTGATTGACTTTATGGATCCCAGGGGATGGAAATCGCTTTCTTTATTATACTGTTGGGCTGTGATAGTTGTTGCCTGCTTCATTAGTTCTGTGGCCATTCTGAGCATTGGCATCCTTACTCGCTGCATTTTCCGTAATCCTCATTGATCAACTAATTACGAATACCATCAGTACTGTTAAGCTTCTAAATGAGTTGTATTAGTTAAGGCATATTTTAATGATAGAAATGGAGCTTAATTGTTCGGTGAAGTTAATCGTATAAATTTCCTTCATTCAAGATGAGTTATCTGCTCTTTGCGCCACCTATGTAATCTTTGTTGTGAGACTACTCCGTTGCCTGTTCTTTATTTGATGATCACATCTATGCTCAGTATTTAGGAGATCCATAAAATTCTCCTTAGTTCATCGTTATTATCATCATTTTTTAAAAGTTAGTCATTAGCATTTTTGAGTGCGTGAGTCTGCAGTTGCATTTGCTGAATTACTTTTTATGGGGCAGGAGACGCCTGATTCACTGGAGCCCCAGAGTCCTTGCAAACGTTTTGCAATCAGGAGCTATGCGAAGAGATTCTTGAAATACAACAACTCCAAAACACCCTATATCAAAGTGGAACATCAAGTAACTACAAATGATATGCATGATTCAGGCGTGCAGAAAATATCTGAAGAGAGTTGTGTCATGGAAGTATGAGTAATTTCTTTTTTACTTGTTTAGCTGTTTTTTGTGAGCTATGAATGCAATATGTTTCTTTGTTATTTATTTGCTAGTAGGCAGTGCTTAAAAGTGTTCTTTGAGTTTGCATGCTCGTACTTATCTTCTCCACAAACCCCGCTCATGACAATGCTTTTGCTCGGCAGGAGAATCTCTTCTATGCGCTTCCTGCTGGCGCTATGCAATGTTACAGGGCATCAATCGAATCATATGTATTGCAATGCGAGGTACAGTCGAAATTGTCTCGGTACATATTTACCTTAGGATGTGTGAATTTCAATTGTCATCTTTACATGTAAGCATAATTTTATTCATCTACGTGGTATATAATTTTTTTCATTCATGGCTTTCGTACTTAAGATGCTTTCATAACGAAGCTCTTTTAGTTGTCGATGCTTTGGGTGTCTAATAAATTAGTTGATACTCATATTGACTGTGTGTCGTGTCATTGGAATGATTATCTCCAGAAAAACGGTAACATGCAAAAAGAAGACGATGCCCCAAACCATGTGGCTCATGAAGGTGAAGACAGTTAATGTATCTGACATTATGCTAGTATAGTTGTCCATTTTTATGAATATCTTGTATTCTTTCAGCGCCTATGGAAATGTCTCATGACAATATTTATGATGAGGATGAAGGAGAAACTAGCTCGCAATATCTACCTGGAACTGTTGAATGGAGCAAAGCATCAGGCTTTCCCCACAGAAAGCAGAAGGGTTTGAAAAGAACTTATTCATCTGGATCATATGAACTAGGATCGGATATGGCATATGGAAGTTATGCAACTGTAACTCAAAAATCTTTATCAATGGTTAAACGATCCGCTACCCAGAATCTTGTCTCCAACCCAATAAAACGAATGCGCACTGCTTCGAGACAAAGGGTGTTAGGTTCGTCAAGTGGGGCAGGTACAATGAACATGCTGGCGATGAATAAGACAGATGCTTCCAGTGAGGATACAAATTCATATCAAGATGATCAGGGATCATTGCATGGTGGGTCTCAGATACAAAGAAGTTTGGAAGTGGAGTCTCCAGTGGACTTCGAAAATTATCAACCAACTGATAGTGAAGAAATATCAAAAAAGCATAAAAAGAGGAAAAAGGATAAAAACACGGTATCTAATGATATAAACTGTTTGACTTTTCTTTATTTCATAATCTCTATATTACGAAGCTTCACTGCTGTATCTCTACATTTCCGAGCGATATACTTAATGATAGCTTTTTCGACAAGTATACTTGATACATAGTGTTATACAATTCAGGCTATAAGCTCATAGTGTTATACAATTCAGGCTATAAGCTTATCTTGAATTCTTCTATTGTGTAGGAGGATCATTCCAAAAGGAGGCCGGATATTCACTATCTCGCTTCCAGTGGAGGCAATGGTAAATCCCTTTGGTTGTTGTCTGCCGTAGTTTTTCTTCACACTATAACCGTTTGAGATCCTGAATTTTTAGGCTTATTTGGACATCATAAACCCAAAAAGCTCAAGGTATCAAAGCAAACATTTGAGAACCTGTTAGACAATGGTGGTCCCATGTCGGGGTCGATTCCTTCGCCAGCTGCTTCCCAGATGAGTAATATGTCAGGTGTGAATGAATATAAGAGAATGATTGCCTACAGGGATCGCTTTAAGAAAACAAAAGGCTCTAAGGTAGCCTATCTATGATGCATCTTTACCCTCCACTCTCTACTTATCTACAAGATTATGGTGTCCTTAATAGCATATCTGTCGAATTGCAGCTTTCAATCCCGATGCCTGGTTCTGGTAATGCCTGGACTTCTTCAGAGGAGCAGGTCCTTGTTATATATTAGATTCTTTTTTTGTCTTCTTTGAAATCGTTGGCATTTTCGGCAGAGTGAGTCAATCATTTATTTTCATATTTTAACAGGCGCTTGTTGTTCTTGTACATGATCTGGGTCCAAACTGGGATCTTGTTAGTGATGCCATTAATAGTACGCTACAAGTAAAGGTAAGCATTTCTTTATGCTCATTCACTTGTTTTTCATTATCAGGCCATTTTGGTCCAAACTGGGATTATTCCATTGCTGTAATTTGTTCATTTTCAGCATATATATCGCGAGCCAAAAGAATGCAAGGAAAAACACAAATTATTAATGGACCAAACTGCTGGTGATGCCACTTGCAGTGCTGATGATTCTGGGTCTTCCCAACCCTACCCGTCTACAATGCCTGGAATTCCGAAGGCAAGCTCTGTTCTCCTTGTTCTACTTTAAATTTCTTTAGAGACCATGGGCTTGTGATCTTAATTTCAATTTATTTAACAGGGCAGTGCCAGGCAGCTTTTCCAACAGTTGCATGGACGAGTGGAAGAAGACCTGGTGAAATCTCATTTTGAGAAAATTATAATGATTGGACAAAGGCAATTTCATCACAGGAAACAGGTTTGTACACATATATTGCACCTTCTCGTTTGGCCATACTCTTTACTAGTGGGTGGCTTCTGATCTCCTGTATATTTCTTTTCTGAAGTGTGATTCTCGTGATCAGAAGCATGTAGCTCCTCCTCATAATTCACACTTAACTGCAATCTCTCAAGTCTCGTCAAATAACTTGAGTGGTGGATTACTCACGTAAGTTGTATTGTACTGTTGTGATGTGATAGCATGATTATCAATATGATGCAACAATCAATATACGGTTCTCATAAATTTCCAGTCAGCTTTGAGTGTTACTTCAAATGGCTGATGTATTAACATTTTGTAACTTAATTTGATGCTGAAGGCCTCTTGATCATATTGATGCAATAATGTCAAGCCCTGATCCTCTTGCTCTCGGATACCATTGTCCCCAGACCAATGGTTTCACTAATCAGAGCTGTGTCCCGCCTGTGCTTCCTCATGGTATTCTTGGTAACAGCCTCTCATCACCGTCGGGTCCTAACACTCATTGGTAAATTATCGTAACTCATCTTGAGATTTCGATTGCCATTCTTTAAAATGGAGCTTTACTTACATCATCAATGCTGCTTTATCCACAGGAATGGAAGAGCACCGGTTGATGACCAACAGAGAGTACAACAGTCAAATTCTTTGTTGTCTGGTAGAAATATTCAGCAGTCAACAACTTCAGTTCCTGGACCTCAATCTTTATCTGATCGGCTTGGCCCTCGCAAGCTTCAAAGTGGTAATGGAATGGGCATGGTTAATGGGATTAACAACAGAGGCAAGCCGATGTCTAGACCAGGGTTTCAAGGACTAGGTTCATCTGCCATGTTAGATTCCGCTGCTGTGCTTCCCTCTGGAATGGTTGGTATGCAGACCCTTGATATGCAATCAAACTTGATGCATAGACAAATGGGCAATTCACATCAGAACAGGGTGAGTAATATTGTTTCTTTCATCTTCTCCATTTTTTAATTAATTGCTCATGATTTCTATTTGAAACTTGAAAGTAGTTGTCAATGCTGTCAATTTTGACTTCCAAGTGTTTATTTGGAGTTTTTAAAATGTCCGAGTATCTTTTAGGATTGCATTAGGCATCAATTTTTCTTTCTTTTGGCTTTATGTGAAAAAATAGTGTCATTTGGTTCTGAGCTTCTATTAAATGTTGACATTCTTGTGCTTTTATTAAAGCCCGGCCAGAGTCTGGAGTATCATAGACAAAAGTTGGTGCCTGAAATGCAGATGCGAGCGGCACAAGCTAACAGTCACTATATTGCTCCTTCCAATGGGTTAAACAGTATTTACACTGGTCAGACTGTAACTTCATCCGGCCAATCATTTTCAGCTCATCCTCAACAGAAGCATCAAAGGTCATTACAGCAGTCCCATGATCTTACTAACCCACATCTAAAGGGCCAGGCCATTGGTTCACAACATCCTGCCTATGCTCGTTTGGTCAAAGAAAGACAGCTACAGCATCAGATATTTCAACAGCAACAACAATACAATGCATCGAATGGTATGATGCCACAAGGACCGCAGCAGCTTCCAGTATCTATGCAAAATACTTCCCATGGAGTTTCACTCTCATCACTATCACCATCATCCTCATTGGCACCTATAAATTCCCAGCTCCAGCAGAAGCATCATCTGCCGCCTAATGGACTTTCGAGGGACTCCCAGTCAGGTTCCAGTAGCCAACAAGGCCAGGTACCGAAGCAGCGCCAACGACACCCACAACAGCAGCAGCAACAATCCGCCATGCCCCTTACAGTTCAGCATCGCCAACAATTGGATGGTAAACAGATTTTAGGGGATGGTAGCGGAAATATAAGTGCACCTGTCGACCAGTCTAACCTTAACGGGCAATCACTAGTTTTGAGTCCAGGATGCCAGTCTACAGAGGAAGAAGGGGAGCAGGCCGTGCAGGGGATAGATTCTCTAAACTCAGTTCAACCTTCTAGATCCCATAGATTTCATTCGGCAAGCCATTCTCAGTCACAGCTGGTTTCTTCATTGTTGGAGAATGGAAACCAAGGCATTTTGCATCAAGCTATGTCTCCGCATTTGGTATCTAGTCCTAACCGGCAACACATCCAGACATTGTCTAGTTCACACCATAAGCCTGTTGGTCAAACTCCAGTGAATGCCACAGAATTGTCCGAGAAATCTCCATGTTTATCTCAATTGGAAGATCAAACTGTAAGCACAGAAGGTCCAATTGTCAGTAAAGCTGCAACTACTTCACAGGCTTGCGCTGATCGGCTTGATGAAACAAGTAGGATAACTCATCAGCAGCATACTCCTGAATCGTTACAGGAGTCGCCATGCAAAATCTAATGAGCTGATCAAGTTTCATTGATAGCTCGCCGACAGCATCACCTGGAAAAGATTCCAATGTATTTATAAGCCCGGGATCTATTCGAAAGAAGTTATCAGATGGAGCGCTTTCTTCTACAAACAGTGGTGGGAGAGGTGGCAGCAGAAAAATCAAGTTCCATATCACCTTTAACTTCCTAGCACCAAGAGTGTTGATCATTCTTTCTGTAGAGTAGTAGTTCTCCAGAGTCCTGAATGTCAATGATGAAGAGGTGTCTGCCAGCCGACTTATCTGTTGTTCACACTGTTAACCTTTGTGGTTATGGATCCTGTTTTGGATTGATACATGTACAGGTAACTCTTGTTCTTATCTAATTTTAGCTATTGTGCAGATGTAACGGAAGAGAGACTCCCAACAAACACGTTATGCCATTCAGACTAGTACATGAACTTTACCATCAGAACTAAAATTAGTAGGAATATGCATGAGAAAGTATAATGGTGATATTCATAGAGGATTTCTGGTGTTGACGCTTGGACTTTGTTGTTTACTGTTTATTTCATCAATGTGTTAGCCTTGACTGACTGTTGTGTGTATAATCTTTTTTTCGCAGAGAAAAATATTTGCAGGGATGAGGGTTGACACCAGGCAGATTTTGGAAGTTCTAATAGGCTCTTGCCACAGGTGGGATTATTTTCTTCCGGGCATCATGCGAAGATCAATATATTAAGTTAAAAGGAAAATGTGGGGAGTATATTGATTCTGGAATGTGTACAGGGTTCTCGATCTGTCATTTTGCCCTCTATTTTTGATTTTATTTACAAGAGGGGGCTGTATCTATCTTCGACCTGTTAGAGTAGCATAAGCACGGAAATCCACTGCCACTGGTAGAATTAGTCATTGTTGTAAGCTGGAGTATGGTTCTACTTGTTTCTGTAGTCCCTTGTTATCAATGTTCATTATTTCTCCAGTGACAGTACCTTGTGCCATTTTAAACGGCGTCGCATTATGAACAGTAAAAACACGCTATAATCAACAACTTGATATCATGAGGCTAATGCTACATTCACCTTGTTCTTTAAACAAATGTTTGTTTCATGTACTCTTAATTCCTTATTTGTAAAATTTAACAACAACACTAAACCAAACGAGAATGATCATTTAGGATCAACCTTGGTGTCATTAATGATCATTTTACCAACTATATTTTCCAGCATACATGTCCTTCAATTCTCAGCTACTTATCAAGAATCCCTCAGTTCATGAAAGCCACTTTTTCTACCTGCATTACTCCCTTTAACACAGATCAACATCTTTACAAAAGCACAAGCTCGTGAAGTCACATTAGGTTTGACCATTTTTGCCTGTTATGAAACTTAGCAAGCTATCCTAATTAGTCTGGGATAGGTTCCTCCTAATGTTCAAGGCTCCATAAACCAAACTAAAGTGTCATCAATGTGGCTTGGTGGTGAAGTCTCAGACAAAGCTAGATAGTGACAGAGTCAACATTTATAACATCAAACTTAAGACATTCAACTGTCTTTCTCCAACGTTGCATGGTGTTTAGTGCTATATATACCATGCCACTCATCATAAGTTTTACACCTCAAACAAACATCCTCTAAAATGGCCAAGTCTGGTGTTATAATGCTCATGCTACTTGTCTTAGTTGCTACTTGCACTAATGCTGCTAGAAATGTACCTGATGATGGAACTAAGATTGAGCCAACAACCTTTGGAAGATTTGGTGCACCCGGCGGTGGTTTGGGTGGACTAGGTGGTGGTAGGACTGGTGGCCTAGGGGGTGTTGGTGGTGGGTCAAATGGTGGACTGGGTGGAGCGTCAAATGGCGGACTAGGTGGTCTTGGTGGAGGGTCAAATGGCGGACTAGGTGGTCTTGGTGGAGGGTCAAATGGTGGACTAGGTGGTCTTGGTGGAGGGTCAAATGGTGGAGTAGGAGGTCTTGGAGGTGGGTCAAATGGTGGACTAGGAGGTCTTGGAGGTGGGCCAAATGGAGGACTAGGTGGTATTCGCGGTGGGTCAAACGGTGGACTAGGTGGTCTTGGTGGCGGGTCTAACAGGGGATTTGGTGGCCTACCAGGTCTAGGTGGCTTTGGCGGTGGAGTTCCTAGCCGTGGTGGCAGCCTTCCTTGAACAAAATGGTCCAAGAAATTAAACAAGTGACGATGGTGGTCATCTTGGTCGGACTCATCTGTTTATGTCTTTGTCAACCTCGTTCGTTGATAAGACACAAATCTCAACCTCGTTCGTTGTTTCAGTTGCATTAACTTTCCTTTTATGTCTTGTCGGTCTGTGTTTCTGCATTTTCAAATGATAAATAAATTAACTAAATTTGTGATAAATGGGATCCTACTTATTTCTATATGTTTTTTAAGTTATTTCTACGTCGCTTAAAAACTGGATAGACCTTCTTAGGAAAAAATGTAGCAGGATGTACCGAGGAGGGGTCTTTATGTTTTTATAAAATGTTAAGGTTTAGGATCCTTATATAAATTAAAATGGTGAGACGTGAAAAATAATAAGAGTTGTTTGTGATGAATATAACTATTTTAATAAAACGACTTCAAACAAATTATTTCTATTTTGTTGAGTTAGAATCTAAAAGAACAGTAAGTTTTCTAAGAAAGAGTAAATCGTAATTTGATAAATTCAATATTTAAAATAATTTAGTGATTAGATTTACAAAAATACGGGATGATTGAAGTTAAAAATATATTGTCCGTTAAATTATGAGTAATTGTAATCTAACAAATATTTACTTTAGTTTTTTGAATATAAATCTGACCCGTCAAATTGCTTATTTTGTCAGTTTGGACCAAAATCAAACCGAGCGGAATTCGATCGGTTCAATTGGATTCCTTGTGCCTGAAAACTATGTACGACGTTACGATGAGAAGATCCGCAATCGACGAACGGAGTTGAGAAAGAGCGAGAGATGACGGAGGCGGTGATCAGGAAGAAGCCAGGAATGGCCAGCGTCAAGGATATGCCACTTCTCCAGGACGGCCGCCGCCTGGTGGATTCGCGCCTGTCCGATACGCTCGCCGGATTCCGAACAAGGGACCGAGCGCCGTCGCCATTTTCCTTACTGCGTTTGGCGCTTTCTCCTGGGGAATGTATCAGGTTGGGATTGGAAACAAGGCTCGAAGGTAATTCCCTACTCATTGATTCAAGTTGTTTTGTTATAGTTAGGTTTTAGTTTGGATTTTGGATTTGGGATATCTATGCTGATTGGATTGAACCTTGTTGCTGCATTTGTTGATATGTTGCTAGGATTTGAGTTTTGAATGCGTGATTTGTGTTTGTTGAATTGGGACTGACTGCCTGTTGGATCGTTGTTTTTCTTCCTGGCTCATTTTAAATGAGTTCGTGTTTACATAGACCGAGTGTGGGTAAAGAGCTGCTTAAGTCATTTTAATGTGTTGTATGTTTTTCTTTTTTTCAACTTTTGTTCTTCGTTAGCCTAAGTAATTAGGAAAAATGAAGATGGAATTACGTTTTCGACACGCTAAAATTGTTGCACAATTTGGAATTCCTTTGGGTTTTTTAACCAAGTGTAAATTGAGAAAGTTGGTTTCCGATGACGATACAGATACGAATATATGGCTTAATATTATTATGAATTACTTAGGCTTTAATTATATTTTAAGAGATAGTATAAAAACAGACATGTATGGGAAATTACTCAAGAAATGAATCATCAGTATTTGTTTTGTATCCCTCTTCTTCAACCCCTTCTTCTCTAAAGCCCTATTCCTTTCTCAACTACTCTACTGTCTAGTCTTCTTCTTCTATCATCCTCTGTTGTGTTCCTGATACGAACTTAGATCGTATCAGATACTGTTCACTTTCTTCCTAATAATAGTTTCTGAAAGTTCAACAACAGCAATGTTTGTTGGCATTGTTCTCTTACTGACACAGAAGTACTTTGCATGTAAATTAGAGGTTTGTCACAGTAGTATCAGAGTTCTAGTGAAGTTTTCTGGCGCAGGTAGCGAAGAACAACATGTGACTCGTTTCCTTAAAAATTCTTATGCTTAAAAGTGCTTAGGTCAGTTAATTGAGTCCTATATGCATCTACTTAAGAATCTAGTTTAAACTGATTGGGTAACAGGGGATTATTTCTAAACTCTTTACTGATGTTATAATAATTAGGCCAAAAGTGCAGTATTATTTTTTGTGATTTGGACTAGAATTTGGTGGGTTTTATGTACAGTTTGGACATTCTTGTATGCTGTGTTCTTCAAACCTCTAAAGTCTGGCTATGCTCTTTTGTTGTTTCCACTGAACAGGGCACTTAAGGAAGAGAAGTATGCTGCGCGAAGAGCAATTCTGCCAATGCTTCAGGCAGAAGAGGATGAAAGGTATTCATCACTACCTTGGCTTTACCAAATTACCTCGCACTGGGTGTCCCCATACAGTGTGTTTATCCACACTGTTTGACTATTTCAGATTTGTCAAAGAGTGGAAGAAGCATTTAGAAGATGAAGCTAGAATAATGAAGAATGTTCCTGGGTGGAAGGTGGGTGAAAGCGTATACAACTCTGGACGATGGATGCCTCCAGCTACAGGTGAACTCCGCCCTGAGGTCTGGTGAGACCTAAACATTGCTTAGGAATAATGCAAGAAACAAGTATCCTCGGTGTGTTTTATCCGAACCCTGCATGTTCATTTACCATCAAGAACAAATGACTGTTCCAATATCCTATCTCATAATAATCTCTCGTATATGCTCATAATTCCCGAAGGCCCTTTAGGCATGCTAATGGTACTCATTATTTTCCTATTATTTTATTTTCTCTTCGGCTAAACCATTTTATAAAAAAACTATTCCAATGGTCACAAGCATGTTTCATTTGTTTTATCTCGCTACTCTTGTCTTTTTCTTTCGGCTTTGAAAAGTATAAACTGAGAGCTTGTTGTATGATAATTATTAGTTGGTCCCAGCGGATCCAATACTAGTTTTCAGTAGCCCATTGGCAAATATTAGTACTAGAGGTTCCGAGCTGTTTGAATATGCCAGCATACTGAGCTTGCAGTGGATTAGCTTTCAAATGCACATGCTTGGCTGTCCTGGACAAAATTTTATTTAGTGCCTATATTCTTCTTGAAAGTGGATCGTAATATGTTACACCAACAGTTACTATCACTCTTCTATACATCGGCTAACAAATAACTCGATCACATTCTTTTACAAAATCAGATGGTGTCTGCAGCCAACTCTAAATTGTACTTCCAAATGAGAGTCCATGTACAATGTTGCCTTTAAATATTTGTTAGCTTTGCCGGTTTTTCACATCAGGTTCTGCCACCAAACAAGAGAAGGGTAATGTTTAGCCAGCTTGGTATGTCATATGCTTTCAGTTGCAACTACCTGAACTTTATCCTGTAAGAAAGAGTTAAGAGCTTGAATACACAAACCATAATCAGTTGCTTATGCAGTTGTATTGAATTTGAGTATTTCAGTTAGTTATTTAAGTATCTTATTTAATTTTACTTGTTACTGAAAAAACCAAAATCAATCCCTTAAATGGACTACCATACAAAAATTAAAAACAGTTCACAATCAGAGCACGAAGTGAAGGGAACAAAACTAGGTTAAAAATAGAATTAGAAGAGTAGACATTACCTGGCTGCAAGCTGAAGACAGTTTCCTCCAACAGTTCATCAAGCAACATTTGCTGTATGTCAATTCCAACCATATTAGTCTTCATGAACCCACTATCCAGCCACCTTTTACCTGCTACCTCTGATCTTACCACTCTATCAACCACTAGATTTTGGTTCATTTCGTCCCCATCATTATCTGCAGGCACGCATCTCATCTTTTCTGAAATCCACCGGCTCATTGTAGCCCACACATGATCAACCAGTATTGGCAAAACAGTATCGGGATGCCCTATACCATATTTTATGTTTGTCTCTAGGTCAAGCTGACTTATGTCTTTGAGAGCCTGATTGACACTATCAAAAATAAGCTTTCTGTTCGATCTCCAGCGCCTTAGGTTCGCCTCATGCATGAAATGGTTCGTTGTTTTAGCATACTCATCTCTCAGTAATGGGTCAAGTGACATTTGAGGTGCATCCCACAAATCCACACATGCATCATACTGTACATAATTGCTGAGTCCCACTGTTGATATCAGTGCTTGCACTAAAATATTCCAATCTTGTTCCTCTTCGGGTTCCGAACAGACTACAGAGAGGTTGAGAGGACAAGCAGATGACGTGTCTGCAGATGAATTATTCCAGCATGTGGTTCGTGCTATTGATTCAATAAGAGGAGATTTTCCAATCAAAGGGGAATTGCTTTTGTAGACAGATGTCTTCATAACTACCAAAGAAAAATTAGAAAAAAATAAGGATTGTGATGTCACAACTATATAGTAATAAATAGTTTGGCATAAAATCCTAATACTATACCTGGACGCTCAGAGCTAAGCATGCCTGAAGAATCAGCACTTCTGCTGTCGTCATCTCCAAACAAAGGTTCCAAGACTGAGATTGGACTCGGTTGATCCTGGCTCTCCATAAAATTTCCAGCCATCACTGGCTTTGCCACCGACAATCCCATCTGAAACGTAAAATGATTAGGTGACCTTAGCTTACATAAAAAGATATTGTTTTGACTTCAGTGTAGCTAATTAGGTACTTTTCAAATATGTGAAAGTGGAATGTCTTGTCAATTTTATAGAAAATGCTGAAGAACATAACCTACATTCCTCTCCAGAATATCTAATTCTTTTTCCCTAACTCTTACTGCCTTTTATAACTGAAAAAGGCATCCATGCGTGACACTTCACGTAATATATGATTATGATTTCACAAAATATTTGGAAATAGGAAACAGTATTTACAGTCCAAAATTAGTGACAGTAAATTACCTCAAGTGGAGGTGTGCATCCTGCTACTGTTCCTTCGGTAGAGTATTCTTTGTGAGACTTCTTGTTCCTTGTGAAAAATATATTCGCCACCAATTGTTTTAAGCTATTAGTCTTTTGAAGTTCCCTCTCATCTGGTGATTTGACTAGTTTTGGGTGTGACATATCATAATTGACCCATTCACTATTTCCAACAGCAGGAAGTGGCAAAGAGTTTGACCTAATAAGATTTCTAGGAGAATACACAACAGTTTCATCTTCCTCCGAGTTATGATTCAAGCTTACTTTTGAACGCATAGGTTCTCCATTGTTATCAAGAGGTCTAATCGACTTATTGATCTCAGAAAGAGCAAGCATCTCGCCCAATGTATTTGAGCTATGCCTGCGAGCATGCCTTTTACTTTGAGAATTTTCATTTAGTCCCATTGCATTCCATCTTCTAGAAAGATGTTTTTTGGCCTCTCTACAGACAGATGATTCTCGAGCACGTGGTACATGGCTGATGGATGACGAACAACTAGCAAATTGGTCAATATAGTCCCAAGAAAACTGTGAGGTTAGTGACAAGGGTTCACTATCACTTCCAGCTGCATTTTCATTTTCTGATTTTTCTGGTGAACTTTCATCACCATTATACCCACTTGAGAGGACAGAAGAAAGAAAAGGCTCATCTGTATGAAGGTTGCTCAAACTTTCTCGTATAATATTTGTGACCTCTTTCGCCAAGTCTCTGGACTGTTGAGCTTCATGCTGCGATATGCCCATGAAACAGTTATTCTCAAGCAGGGTTCTTGGCGAAAAAGATGGTGATGTATCCTCATCTCCAGTACGATCTGCCTTCTCAAAGCATGGTTTCAATACCACAATACGAGTTGGCTGAGAATCATCATCAGCCTTCCGATTAGAAGATCCAGTGAAACCTCCAATGTTAGTTTTATTCCACACATTAGCCTGACTAGTCTGACTGGTTTGAGACCCATTTTTCGGTCATCTTACTGGGAAATCTGTTGTTATTAGCTGTATTAGATGGTTTAAGAACAGTGATACGCTTTGTGCCACCAGGAGGGAGAGTAGACATTTGATGTAGGTGCTGAGCAAACAGAGAATTCGGCTGTTGAAGGAACTGAAGGAATAAATCCTTGTTGGATTTTAAATTCTCCAGTACACCTTCACATTCTTCAGAACTATCTACATTTTCATGGACTGGAAGATGTGAGCAATCAATGTACTTGTGCCCAACAAAAGCCACATCTTGGTCATCATTTTTCAATCCCTGCAGAATATTTCGTTGTGATGTCAAATTTTCCTCCAAACCCATAATAGTACTTCCTTGGTCTCCTTTCGTTTTAGAAAATGTATTGATGTGTCTTTTAGGAAGTGTATCGAGCCCCATCAGTCTGGCAACCAAATTAGGAGGCGCGTATTTAGACTCTGCTTCTTTGGATAGTTCATGCTCTAAAAGAATCTTCATAGGTGTTCTACTATAAGTTTTCCTAAATTGAGATAGCATCTGCAATCAAAACCGAAAACTTGAAATAAGAACATCAACAACAAATAAAAAATGGGTATATTATTACAGGCTTTAACTACAGTGATACTAAACATACTATTTCATTTTCCTCCGAAGACATAGCTAGGTCAAATGTACAATCTGCAAGTAAGGTACCTGCAGTTTAGCAAAATATTTGTTAGCCGCCAATCAATGACTGAAGTTAACAACTTAGAAGAAAGGATGGACTACAATCCAGGACACTAAGTCTACCAGGTACTCTTACATCGGAGAACAGAAAGAGTGAGAGCATCTTGAGGTGAAAATGTACCGAGCACACTAACCTCTACAGAAATCAAATGCTAAGCAAAGCTTATGTATCAAGCGCTTATAAAGTATGCTCAGAAACGTACAATCATGAGAGATTGGCTTACAACTCACAGAGCCAGGGGACCAATCCTCAAAACATATGAGACAACACTGATTCTAAACAAAAGCAATAAAACAAACTCTTAAAAATGTCCGGGAATATAGGTATGAGAAACATCTGACTAAGTAGGGCGGATCCAAAAAAGCATAATCACATGAAAAGTCACTTCAAGGTTTGTCACCATGCCTCCCTCATCTCATTCAAAATCAAAATCACCAACAAATATGAGCTGCAAAGAAACCCACATTATTTGGGACACATTCATCACATATGACAAAACATCCACATTCACTCCAGCAAGAAGACTCCCAAAAATTCCAGATCTACTACTAATCATCCGAAAATCAAAACCTAACATATAAAAAACGACTTTCAATTAGACAATATTATCAAAGCCAAGCCGAGCAACAGCATCCTAATACGGATTCGGAAACATACGAAACTCCAGCAAAGCAGAATCAAAAGCAGATTCGAAATCACAATAAATTAATAAATACAAAAGGACGAACGATCGGAGATCTGTAGCAGCAGTAAAGTAATCCTAAAAAAGCGCATACGCGACCAGAAAGCGATGCGAATCTGAAACGCAGTTAATCACATTAAAGCGAGTGAGGAGAAAGGCGAATGACCTGGCTATGAGGAGTGAGATCGGAGCGCGAGGAACGAGGCTTGTGGAGAATATGGCATAGTGATCGGAATGAGGCGCCGGAGAGAGCGGAAGAAGCGATGAGCGCGTGGAGAGAGAGTGCGTGCGGTGATTTGTCCGTTTGAGACGAAAATGACGTTACTGAAGCCGAAGATAATTAATTTGTTCATGCTCAGTTTGTGTTGCCAATATATTTTATTTTGGTCCCTATTGTTTGTGTATTTATAGTTTCACGCATGTATACAGGATGTCACATGCCATTTGAAAAATATATGAATAGTTAAAGGGTAATTGCAGTAAACCATCATTATAATATGGTGTTTTGCAGTAAACCATATTATAAAAAAAATTCGAAATGAGTCTATTATAACATCGCCGTTAACAGAAAACCACCAATTTAACTGTTCCGTTAGAGATTGTAAAACACGCGCCATACGACGCGTGGGTATATAATTTTAATTCATACAATTTCAAAAAACCACCATTATAATGTCTTGTTTTCCAGTAAACAACCATTATAATGTCTTATTTTGCAAAAAAACCACCATTTTAAAAAATAATCACAAATGACTGTGGCTATGATTGTGGCTATCTTTGATTAGTAAAGCAGTACACGTTTACTAATTTATAATCCATACTAGACACGAAACCTAATGGAAGCATATTTACAGTTGCGGGTGTGGTGAGAAGCTGTTATATTTTAGCTCATAGTCGATATTTAAGATCAATATAGAAAAACAATTAGAGTTTAAAAGTAGTGATATAATAAATCATATTTCGTAAGATAAAATGAGAAAGTTATTTATATTTAACTTCCATCGAGTTTAAAAGAATTGAACCGTGCAGTCGATAATCATTAAACATTGATACTAAACTCTCAAACAAGAGTTTCTTTTTGTATTTCTTACATTATTTTCTTCATTGACTTCCATCGAGATTAAATTGAAGAATGTAGCAAGTAGATACTTATCAACGAGTAAAATTATCATATGAGCCTCTGATCTAGCATGAACAGTGCAAGTGATAGTATTCTGATAATAAGTTATTAAAATGGTGGTTTTTTGTAAAACTGAGATTATAATAGTGGTTTTCGGTAATTAATTTCAATATAAAATAATATTTTGTTGCCACGTGTACACGCACTTAATGGAAGTTTTAACGGATTAGTGTCAATGGTGGTTTTCTGTTAACGGCGATGTTATAATATACTTGTTTCGAAAAAAAGTTTTTATAATGGTGGTTTACTGCAAAACACCATATTATAATGGTGGTTTACTGCAATTACCTCATAGTTAAATGAATATAGTTTTTATTGCTCTTCATTTTTAATCTGAATGACTGATTATTAAACAGCTATTCTTTTTAATTTGTTTGAGTTGCTGTAAAATAATACTTTATGATTTTAGTTAAACTCAATTGGATGTTAATGGTTACTTTATTTTACAAATTTATATGAAATAGTTACTTTATTTTTGTTAATGATTTCGTTCACTATTTCATTGATACCAATCTTTGGGAAATGGAGAGGAAGAAAAGAACATATATATTGATAATCATCAATTTCAATTTTCATGTTTTTACAAATTCAACCGTCATATTTAATTAAAACTAATTTTAATCTTAACCGTTGTATCAATCAAATAAACGATTGAAATTAAGTTTTTATATCTTACAAAAACATAAGGTCTCTCGTAATCTTAAAAACTTAAATCCTAATTCTTGAGTAGAATATTTTTATTACATAAAATTAGCTAGTGACAAGATACAAGATATACTTGAATAATACAATTTACAATGTGGTTCCAAGAAGCTCATGTCTTATATGAAAAAAACATCTAATAATACAAAATGCACATTTCTTGAGACATATCATGAGAGCTGAGCACATGATCGATTTGTTGGTACTACAATGATTGTACCAGTTCGACAAAGAGGGATCGGATAGCCAGTATAAAAATGTCGGATTATTAAAAAATGAGGTCAAGAAAAACAAAACAATATTGAATCTGATGAGGAAGGGTAGCTAGCTGAGTTAGCACTCAAACCAAAAGTCGCATTTTGTTTAGAACCAACCCAACC
>QZGG01003753.1:0-20661 GCA_006409495.1 Sedum album | reverse complement strand
TTGAGTCAACAAAGTCAATGAGAATTTTACCGGAATAAGTCGTTGGAACAGTACTTGAGTGTCAAATTTAAAAGTTTTTAAATTAGTGGATGGTTAAGTCAAAAAATTTTTTTGAGAGGGTGGTTTTGTCAAAAAACTGGTATTGGACGGGTGGTTATCGCTAAAAAACCCTTAATATTTCTATACAGATGTATACTCATAAGTCCAAAAACATCCGTAATCATGAGCAGTGACATATATGTAGTGGGGGAGTTAAATTATTTGAAAGACTAGTGCTTAATGTATATTTGGTTATTGACATTTCTTGCAATGGTAGGGTGTTAGTGATTAAAACTAATCGAGTTTTGCCTCAATGTTGGGACTCGTAGTATTAGATGTGTAGCTTGAGTGATAATTTATTCTCATATACCATATGACATATTTATATTACGGTTTCATCGCATAAATAGAGTGATACAAATGAGTGAAGTATGATTCCGAAACACTTCTTCTATTAGAAAGTCTTTTTATCTTTATTATTTGCTAACTTTAGGAAATTTAGAATCGCATTTCACTTTTTGATTAAATAGATAAAACACATCACTAGTTATCTATTATATGCATAAAATTTGCTCTCTTGGAAAGGGATCATGTATAAAGTAACAGTTTTTATATAAAATATAAAATCATGCTAACCTTCGATTGAATTCAATCGGACGGTTTAAAATACACAATCCAATTGTTACCAAAATAGGAAAAAATGGCAAATCTGTAAAGTGACGTAAAATAATTATATTGAAAATACGTTTAACAATAAAATCTTTTTAAAATCTTTCAACTGACGTACGTTTCAAATCAAAATTTGATTCTATCCTATTTTGAATTTCCCGTCGACATGGATTTTAACGTAAGCAACAATTACGGATGAGAATCAACATTCTAGTTCAGATCCATAATATGAAGTCGTCGTAGTGTTATTGGTCGGTTATACTATTTTAATTGCAATTACGATTCTTAATGGACATTGTCCAAAATATTGTAGTGTATGGTTCTAGAACCATATAGTTCAAATATTTGGATCATATCAGAATTGACGATCCTATTTGAATCTTCTCATCGATATGGTTCAAATCAATGTTTTTAAAACCGAACCGACCCGTGACCCGGCGAGGTTGGTGGGTCACTGGGTTAATGGGTCAACCGGATGGACCCGTGGGTCAATGCATATTATGATGTAATTATATTTAAATAGATTATAAATTTAAAATAATTTAAAACTAGGTATTGACCCGCGCTGTGCGCGGGGTGATAAATTTAACAAAATGTATTTCTATATAATTAATTGAAAATACAATTGGGGTCTTCGGTAGTTTTGAACTCGGGTTATGTTGGGAAAAACATCTCCATCTTTATACTATAAATTCTGAAAAACTTCCTTGAAAACGACATTCATGGTTGAATTTTGGGGTATGCCATCCTTGTCGACAATAAGAATTTTTAAACCCTTCCTCGACGTCACCCTAGACACAGCAACATACAATTGTCCATGTGAAAATACTGGGCGGGGCAAATACAAACCAACTCTTGCTAGAGTTTGTCCCTGGCTTTTGTTGATGGTCATTGCAAATGCAACTTTAAGCGGAAACTGCCTACGCCTCATTTTGAAAGGAAGCTTAGTATCAGAGGTGTTATCAGCATCCGATGTAAAAACACTTTTTCTCCAACTCGAGTTCCAGTAATAACCTTTGCTTCCACAATATGATTTGCCAGTTGGGTTATCTGCAACCTAGTTCCATTGCACAACCCATTTGTAGGATCAAGATTCCTTATAAGCATAACAGGTGTACCAATCCTTAGTCGTAGCTCGTGATTAGGCAGCCCAGATGATTTAATACTATTCAACAATTCTGGGGAGAAAATAGAGTCATCCTTCGAGCTCGTATCTGAAGGATCAATACTATCAGAGCTTAGATAAATCCTTTCAACACCTGCATAAGATAGCCATATGGAAAGAATCATGCTTTCTGTAATGAAAACATATTAGGTAGTATGAATCATATTAGAATATTTAAATACCTGTCAACCGATCAAGCATATAGTTGTTGATAACATCCACATCTTCGTTGGTAGGACACAGTATAGCCCTTTCCTGGAAGAACAATGGGTCATTTGAATCCTTGAATGCGTTTCCATAAATTTCTGAAACAATAGACTCGATAGGATCATTGCACTGAGTAATCAGAATATCTTCTGGAATGTCGACAATGGTTTCCCCACTATTTGGCTCATTAATCTTGCCATCTCCTAAATCCAATATCCATTGAGAAAATTCCTTAATATCCTCTGCTCGTACACTATCAGATTCGCTAAGGAGCCTCATGTTTTTGGTTAGACGCAAAACCCTACAATGTTTCCACAGGTATGAAGAATTAATGGCGGCCATAACTATATCAGCCCTGTTACCCCTCGAATAACAGGTAATATTTGTCTAAAATCACCACCAAACACCATAACTTTACCACCAAAAGGGGTTTCATCAGAACATTTCATAATGTCACGTAAACTGCGATCTAGAGATTCGAAGCAATGCTTACTCATCATAGGTGCTTCGTCCCAAATAATCAGAGAAGCTCTTAATAATAATTCAGCCTGATCACTTCCTGGTTTAATATTACAAGTTGAGAACTCATCGGGATTTATAGGAATACTAAACCGAGAATGAGCAGTTCTTCCGCCGGGTAATAATAAAGAAGCAATGCCGCTGGATGCAACATTGAGAACAATATCACCTCTTGAACGGATAGCTGCTGAAAGAATATTCCACAAAAAAGTCTTTCCTGTTCCCCCAAATCCATACACAAAAAATTCTCCACCTTTTTCCATTCTGACAGATTCAACTATTTCACCGTAAATTAATTTTTGCTCATCTGTCAGTTGAAGCAACCATTGATCGTGTATAATACGCAACTCCTCTCGGGGATAATCTAGCTCATCTTGCAATAAACGATTTCTTTTCTACCAAATAAGTGTAATCAAGAGGCTGGGGCATAGTCTCCCACTTTTCCAATGAGCTATTTTTAGTGCGAAGAATATTTTCTATCATAACTAAAGTTATATTTTGAATCTGTTCTTCAGACAACTTCAGACCTGCAAAATACAAATGAGTGAACACAATGCATAAAATCAACATAATCGACATCCAAAAACCTAAAAATACAATTAAAATACTTGGTTAAGCTGGATTTCTACTACTAAAGATTATTTACCTGGGTTTCGACGATTCTTTCGCTCAAGGTAGAGAACATCTTCAGATAATAAATCTTTAGTCGATTCCCAGACAAATTTAGGAGTAGAAAGACTTCCAGATAATAACATTTGTGCAAATAAATTACGCACGTAACCCGCAGATGCCCAAAAACTACATTCTCGAAGCCCTTCAACATACTCTTTGTCGTTGTCCAGCAAACCAAGCTTGTAACATGCATCTTCATAACTCGGTTGAATGATACCATCAACGGTCTTGATATCGTTAAATGACCTTGGTCCTTTAATCTTGTTAATAAGAACTCTAAGAAAATAAAGTTCACCTGAACCCGGAGAAACATGTTGCAGCCTGCCAATTGCGAATCCTCTCTTTCTTCTATTCCAAACCTTTTTCTTAGGATCATATATGAATCGTGTAGGAAGCTCAGCATAAGTCATTGTTCTTGCCTCAGGATATTTGTCACAACAGTCAAACCAAGCAAGAAACTGAGTTTTTTCAACGTTAGCGCGAGCCATAACACTTTCCACTGAATCACCGTCCTTGTATATCACTGGTTGGTCTCCTTCAAGATGAAATGTGAGTTTCTCGACAGGTGTGGAACGATAATTTGTAGGGAAACCCAAAATTCTCCAAGTGGCTTCGCATGCTGATATATATCTGCAAAATGATGAAGGAAATAATTATAAACTTATGAAACTGTATAACATTCCGCAAGAAAATACTCAATTTAATTATAACTATTGTCTATAAACTGTAGCTAAAATTTATAGTGACACTTTATAGTCACACCAATTTTACCGAAATAAGTAAATACAGAAGAGGTAAATTTATAGTCACACTATAATTCAAATTCACGCCAAGTTTTCGGAAACATGTAACTTCACCAGAGGTCAATGATAAGAGTTTTTTAATTCATGGACCATCACCGAAACATTTAAAAGCAAAGATTTTCAGGAAATTAGTAGAATTCCAGAACTAATTTTTCAAAAAGAATGAACAAAGTTCAAAACATCGTATGTCTCGACAAACAAATTATGACATGGCAAGTATATGGGTAAATTATAAACTATAGCTAACACCTGTTATCTCACCAAATTTGTAGTTACAGTATTTAGTTCACACCAGTTTACTAAAACATGCAACACCAGATGTCAATGATAAATGTCTTTTTTATACCTGCACCATTATTGAAAAATTTAAAAGGAGAGATTTCCATATAACTATGTGTTCCAGAATTAATCTATCAACATGAATCAACACAGTTCATAACATCATATGACTATATATGAAAATAATAAATACAAAGTGACTATTTTTTACCTGGCATCAAAGTAGCTTTTGATTTCATCTACTGGTTCTTCTGGATTCGATTCTGCAACAGCTGAATCTCTTTTACTCTTTAGCTTAACAGCGGCGGAAACACAATCCTGACCTTTGTTTATATACTTAAATAAATACTTAATTGATCTGGATTGATTGCACCACTCAACATTGATATGTGCATTATATCCTAGCAACAACTTCTTGTTATAAGGAACTACAAATCTATTGTCCAACTGAATACCTTTTTTTTCGACATAATTTCCATCTTCTCGTCTACGATAAACAGGGTAACCGTCGGAATCAACAGTGGTTTTATGGACGTACTGTTTAGGGAAGCATTTGCTGCATCGACCATCTCGCATACAAGGTGAATCCTTGTTTGCAACACCACATGGACCATGTATCATAGTATCTTTGACTACTTCATAAAGCTTGGGTTCCATCTTTCTATCAGGAATTTCAGCCGATATAATCCGATCTATATCATCTGAACTCGGGAACTTGGATTTAGAATCCATAAATAATAAGATATGAGCATGTGGAAGTCCTCTCTTTTGAAACTCAATAGTATAAATAGCTGCAAAGGGGGAAATTAATGAAAGTTAGTAACACCTAACGATAAAATCTTTTAATACATAAACCATAACTGAAAATTTTAAGAGAAAAAAATTCCATACAACTCAGAGGTCATGAATTAATCTACAAAAAATATTAACACTGTTAATAAGTCATCAGTCTCGGCATCCAACTTATGACATGGCAAGTATATGGGAAAATAATAAACTGTAGCTAAAACTTGTTGAACTGAAGCCGGAAGATATGAACCTTTTAACAAATTTACTGAAACAGATAAAGTTATTCACACTTTACAATCACAAAAGATAATTCATATACGATTCCACTGAAAGGCAATTTATAATCACATGTATATTCACCAGAGGTCAGTGATAAAGGTCTTTGAATACATGCACCATCACTGAAAAATTTAAAATCAAAGATTTATATAAAACTCAAAGTTCAAGAATTAATCTATCAAAAAGAATGAACACAGTTCATAACACCCTATTGACATAAAAATTTCATACACCAAGTTAGTAATACATAATAAAAATCAGTGGCAAATTTATCGTAAAATAAATATACACACCTGAGACCGTTTTTCCCAGCAAATGTTCATTGGTCAGCTGATCCATCAAACTGTCAAGCTTTACTTTAAATAGCCTACAACACAAATCTGGTCGGTCCTCGGGTCTAAGATTATATAAATTCAAATACCTAGTTAACTCCGGCCATTTAGGATTGCATGTGAAGGTAATAAATAAATCAGGGAAACCGTAGTACTTGCAGATAGCCATTGCATCCAAATACATCTGATGCATGTATCTTGGACCACCGGTAAATGTAGATGGAATTATTATACGGTTTCCTTCAATAGGTAGCGTGGAGTTCTCTGTTTGCAGCAGCCACAAAATTACTAAACTTCAAGGATCTGAGATTAGACTGATTTTTCCTTACAAAACGTAGACGATGAGATTCTATCATTGTATAAGCATCCACAAGAAATTGCTGAAACAAACGTCTTGAAAGATGGAGAACTTGAGAACCAGCCTTACGAACTTGAATCCGATATGCAAAGAATTCCCTCATGGTGATATCCGGTTTCTTGTTCTTAGTTTTACCCGTAAAGCCATTCTTGATACCTAATCGAAAACCATCCTCTCCATACGGAAATATTAGAGGATACTGCAATGGTAGATATGCTGGATGCAATTCATTGATTCTCTTTAGCTTCCCGGATCTCTCCTCCAAAATAATATCCCTTTTATCCATATTAAGGCTAAAATCACCAACAACCAACGCAGCAACTTCCGATGTTGTTGGTAAATTGTAAACCCTTCCATCCTTATCTCGGTTGTTGATTAGAACCAAAGAGAGTTCTTCACACTGGTCTTGTTGATTAAATCTGTCCATTACATTCCTGAAAGTCTTGACGTGTACATTGCAGCCCCTTAACATCTCCATAAGCGACTCAACCAAATCAGGCATTATCCTGTTTCCACCTGTTTTCCCACTGTAAAAATATTTATACAATAATAGTTAACGATACTGATGGACAAAAATCTCTACAAACTTATAGGGGAATAATCAATCATATTTAGAAGATGCAATATTTACCTCATCACTGAAAGTCTATTTTCAATTTCATTTTCTGTATCATGAATATATAACTGTGAAAACCTAGCTTTTTGGGTCGGTTGCGGCTTCATGCTGCCAATCAAGTGATAGTTCTCACCATGTAGTTTAAATATTTTAGGTCCCTTCCCTGTGTTGATTGAATCGTCAATTTTCCCTCGAAGTGAAGTAAAGGAAAACATCATATTGATGGATCTAATATTATCTCGAAAATGATTGCTAATAAGATCATCATTCGTGAGAAGATCGTGTAGAAATTCTGGTGGCTCTTCAAGTACTGGCAGTTGTATCTTTCCTCTCATACAACACATTGTGAAAACAGGTTTTCTCGTTTTCTTGATCCTCTTGCCTATTCTCTCATTATACCAAAAAAGTGCTCCACATAATGGACATTCAAATGTGATGTCACCGTCATCTTTGTAGTCTTCAAAATAGCGAGAAAAAATTCTTATAAAAATGCATATAAAACTATAATTATAAAATAACCTTCCAGATAAATAAAGGAATGTGAATTACCTTCTTCCATTACAGTTTTAGACAGAATCATATATGGGGTATTCAGTCCATTTTGGCATATGTTATCAGAGCCAACTTCGATTTTTGATTTCACATTTGAACCAACCAAAGTTGCCAGTTCATCATCGGACGAATCTGAAGTTGTGTGGTGATCATTACCTTCATTTGATGAACAATCCCATGCATCGTCAAAACAATCTGAAATTGTATGTAACATCTCAATAACATTGTGTGCATAACCGGAAATATCAATAGGTATTATACACGGCATTCTTTATAAATGAGAAGACCAAAATCCCATTTTGTGAGAATTTACTTACCGGAGGAATCAGACTCGTCCCGTGAGATGAAAGAACTACCAATAAAATCATTGTGGTTCCTTGTTGTTGACTGAATATTATTATGGAACTCATCACCAACATAAGTGTTTTTACCCTTGCGACGTGGAGCGGAAACTGAGAATAAAGACAGTAAAATTAAAATTTATATCGGAATAAGTAACGTGACAATAAAATACTTAACTTTGCAAATAAAAATTTACATGGTTCATGAACCATAATCCACAATTTTTTGACCATACTAATCGAGTATGGTTCAACAAATTGTTAAACATGGTTCATGAACAATGTATATATATATATATATATATATATATATATATTTTGAACCTTACAGTACATTCATGTTTAATAAACTGTATCAACCGGATCACTGCTGATGTTTATAATTGAAAGTTCGATTCGCAATGTCGGACATCAAATGTCGCACAAAACGAAACCCTAACTAAATCGCAACAGTTTAAATGAAACCCTAGTATAATAGACATAAGAAACCCTAGGATAACTTACAAGTCAAGCGGAGACATGTGCGTGACGGATGATAACAATCGACGCGGATGATCACAACAGATGCGAGTGGCAGACACGGCTAAATTCGTTTCTTCGTTTGATTTTCAGAGGTTGTTTCACAATTTCAAAATACCCTAATTTTTGGAATGAATTATGGTTTGTGAAACAACCTTATTTCGTTGTTCTTAAATTACCCTCGCATTTAATTTCGAATTATTTTTATTCCATATTTGGTAACTTTTTTTATTTTATTTGATTATAAATCTGATCCGTTGATCTGATTTATTTAACGGCTCATATTAGTGTATATTTTATACACATATGAGACTTTATATACCAGATCTTCACCCATAGATAAAACACATCACAACTTATCTATTATATGCATAACATTTGCTCTCTTGTGATGATACTCGGACTTCTGAGTTTTATAAATTTTGTTTGACTACTACTTGAACCTAAAATGAATTAGCATTTCACTTTTTGATTGAATAGATAAAACATATCACTAATTATCTATTATATACATTACATTTGCTCTCTTGGGACGATTTGGACTTCTGAGTTTAATAAATTTTGTTTGACTACTACTTGACCCCGTAAACGAATTTGACAAATATAAAGGGTTAAAAATGCATTTGTCATATACCATCAAGGATATAACAGGATGATAATACCTAAATACTTCAATATAGGATCAAATGATCAAAATAATTATTAAATACCATAGATGTATTATCTTCGTCCCTCGTGCCATGTCATCTAATATATGTAACAAGATTCGACTCTTCCAATGCATGCATATAACCTGGAAATTTTTAGAACGAAGCGTCCTAATCTTCAAATATATTACTCATTGCTTGTTGTCTGGCCTGCCATGCCTGCAGGTATCTAATTTTAAAGTCGTAATAATTGAGTACTCGCTCTAATTTTAGAAGATGATAATCCTAACCGTTCACTTATTACCTCCGCAACACCCATTGCAATAAAATGTCTAATCGAATGCATTTTTTCTTTTGGGGTTTTAAACCATGCGCTCAATAGCTCAATTTTAACGATACAATTCGTTCAAATTTTTTGACATAACCACCTCTTAATTCAATTCTGACCAAATATGCCACCAATCACTACTTCCGGCATATTTCTTCGTTTATGTCATCGTTGACTACGTTGACTCGTCCAAAAACTCTTCACTAACACTTAATCCTTCATTTCTTAACACCACAATCCAATAACGATCTCAACCTTGATCCTCAATCCAAATATAATTTTTCAAACCTTATCTTCTTAAAACTTACGACATGAAAAATTTGAGGGATTAATGATAAAACTTTGTATGCTACTGATTTTTGTAACCAGCAAGAATGCGGACTTAAAAGATGATCGCCTATTGAAATTAATCCGGTTTCGAAAAGATCGAATACAAATATTTCGGTGGCAATCCGATTTTAGACTTTCCAAATTCAGTTGCTTGTCAACAATGCCCACATTAAGCCATGACATGTAGCCTTAAGGCCTGAAAACTTATAGGCGACCCAAAGATTCTTCGGAACGAAACTCGGTCCTACTCATTATTCGTCCTTAAAAAGCCCTGCTCTTGAGGCTTATAGTCGAACATATGCCACAATCAATCAAAAAAAAGACCGGGGGCCCATGAGGAATATCCTATACCGAATGTATTAATCTTAAGTGTAAGCTTAAAAGTTCTCTAAATGTATAATTTCTTCATAAAAGTTTATTAGTAAAATATAAGTACAATAAAATCTTAAATTCTCATTTGTTCATGTATTGTATTGTTAATATGAAAAAACTCTCAAATTAGACAAATATTAGTGTAGGTATAGGCGTATAGGGTTACCTTAAGACCAAGCCGATTATGCCCTTAAAAACAAGGGATTTAAGGCTTTTTAGGACTTTGTAAATGACTTGAGTTTAGCCCTATCCGACCCTAATATTTTGAACATGTATGTAAAAAAGTAATTAACCCGACCCTAAGCTTTAATTATAGGCCTCCGGGGCTTCGATTGGCCTTACCCGACAAATGTCGAGATCTAATTCCTATAACAATCATGGATTAGATAAAATTATTGTTGATTGATCA
The DNA here is from genome assembly GCA_006409495.1 of Sedum album. Classification (NCBI taxonomy): domain Eukaryota; kingdom Viridiplantae; phylum Streptophyta; class Magnoliopsida; order Saxifragales; family Crassulaceae; genus Sedum; species Sedum album. Next base: position 10,436 of record QZGG01003753.1, on the reverse strand, counting down.
CAAATATTTTTTCGGTCCAATTTTAGAGAGCCGAAGTCTTGAAAGTAAATAATTTTATCTGAATTTACAAAATCAAACTTTAAAAAATTACTAACTACTACGCACGTGACTACAATCCACGTCACTGAGCACTCCCCACCATGATTTATTTTACCATGAGAATCTATCATGAGGGATGGTAAAAAATATCATGCATCTCCACCATGGTTTTTTGTTTGGTTTTTTTAATCATCCCCATGATTTTTTCATAGTTTATTATAAAAAAACCTTCTCATGGTAGAATTTGAGAATATATCATTAGAATTGGACAAATCAAAACGTGCCACGTGTACTGTGTTATAATTTTTTACTGTTCATATTAGATATTATAATGCTTATATCTTAAAAATAACAAAAATTGGATTTAAAAAATATACCATTAAACTTAACTCTTTTAATTCTACAAATGGACATCCATTTTGATATATTTTTGAATAATTTTATTTGTTAATTGATGGATTTCAAGAGAAAATGATAGTTTTTCTTGTGAATCATGACGGGGATGTTCATAATCTTTTTTACCATGAATCATGAATTGATGAGAGATAAATTGAAGAGTGATATGGATGGTAGATTTTTTTAGCATGGTGAAGGATGTTTTAAGAGCACTCTACACCATGTTTTTACCATGAGAATCTACCACGAAGGATGCTAAAAATATCATGCAACCCTACATGGTATTTTACATGGTTTTTTTGATCATCTCATGGTTTTTCATGAAAAAACCATCTCGGGATAAACTTCAAAAAAACCCATGGTTTTTGCATGGTTTTTTTACCATCATCTGAACCATCTCATGATAAACTTCAAAAAAATCTTCCCATGAGAGGAATTTGAAAGTTTACCATGAGCTTGGAGATCCATATCCAATATATTTCTCCAACCAAAACTCAAAATTTGCCAATAATTTTACTAATAATTAAATTTTAATTGAGTTATATTTGAAAATCTAGATGATAATTTTATTAAAAAAATGAAATCTTATTATTTAATTTTTTATTGTCTATAAGTAGGAATCTATAACTCTACTTTCTATACAAATCTCAAAACTAAAAATCTCTACGCATCATCTCTACTTTACAAAGTAAACCCTAGCAATGAAGCAGTTGACACTAGTGTTTTGAGCCATTTTTCGATGAACCTATTTTTTCACCTCCAATGCATCATGATTTGGGCAAGAAACAAATGAAGAGACATCATTCAAATTTGTTACCGAACGCCCGTTCGATTTGAGTAAATATTTGGCTAGAATGGGTGCACCACGGGATAGAGCAACTCATATTTCGCTTAACTCAATTTTGTTGAACCCATTTGGCAAATATATGGCTATGATACGTATGAATAGACTCCTAATATGAATTTATATTTTTTTAATAGTTTAATTACAAATATTTTATTAGTAATCATGTATCAAATATAAATAAGAATATGAATAATTAATTATTTTAAAAAATTATTGACCATGATGGAGTACATATGTTAGAAAAAAACCGATTCATACGGAAGTAGGGAATTTGTAAAATGTTTACTAAAAACCGGCATTTGAGAAATTTTGTTTTCAATTTAGGGCCGTTCTACAAAAGCGAAGAAAACCTACCGGACTGTACCGTAGCATCGTCTATACTCTGTCGAACGGCAGTTTGCGATTCCACCGAGTTCAAATGTTGAAACTTTTGATAAAATCCCACCCGATTTTCATATCCAAGATCCATCCACGCCAACCCACAACAGTTTTAACGCACCACATCTCCCAACTCCTTCATACGCAGACTCGGCCAGAGATTCTTCCTCAGCCGAAACTCTTTACCGTTAGCTTTGATAATAACGAGACGGATGCCGATCGATCTGCTCATCAAGTTCAAAATTTTCTCAAAAACAAAACGGGAAGCTCAGTCGAAGCAATTGAGGGTGCCTTAGATAAATGCGGTTTGACGTTGAATGACGATTTAGTACTCAATGTTCTGAGAAGACACTGTTCCGATTGGAAGCCAGCTTACATCTTTTTCAAATGGGCATGTCGAGGGTATACCCCTGCTTCTGCTGTTTACAATCAAATGCTTGACATTTTGGGTAAACTTAAAAGATTTGATGAAGTTGCCCAGGTGGTTGACGAAATGTCTAAAAGAGAAAATTTGTTTAATGAGAGGAGTTATGGTATTTTGGTTCATAGGTATGCTGCTGCTCATAAGGTTGAAGAAGCTAAGGATTTTTTCCATAGGAGGCCTGATTTTGGACTGAAGAAGGATTTGATTGCTTTTCAGACTCTTTTGATGGCGTTATGTAGGTACAAGCATGTTGAGGTTGCCGAGCTTTTGTTCCGTTCCATGAATGGTCAATTTTGCAATGACATAAAAACTAGGAACATTATTTTGAATGGGTGGTGCGTGTTGGGGAGTTTGAAGGAAGCCAAGAGGTTTTGGAATGATATAATAACATCTAGATGTAAGCCTGATAAGTTTACATATGGGATATTCATTAACTCATTGAGTAAGGCGGGGAAGCTGAGTTCTGCTGTGAAGTTGTTTAGGGCTATGTGGGAGAAGGGTTGCGACCCTGACGTTGCAATTTGTAACTGCATAATAGATGCGTTGTGTTTCAAGAAACGAATCCCTGAAGCATTGGAAATATTTGGAGAAATGAACGATCGGAATTGTCTTCCTGACGTTGCGACATACAATGCACTCATCAAGCATTTATGCAACATTCAGAGGATGGAGAAGGTGTATGAGCTTCTGGATGAGATGGAGCAGAAGCAGGGGAGTTGTATGCCTAATGAGAGGACATATGGGTACCTTTTGAAAGCTGTCAAAGTACCAGAAGAAGTTCCACCGCTTCTTCAGAGAATGGAGATAAATAAATGCAAGATGACTGGTGATGTGTATAACTTGATACTCAATCTGTACATGAAATGGGACTTAAAAGACGGAGTAAAATCCACGTGGGTTGATATGGAGAAAAATGGAAAGGGTCCAGATCAACGGTCCTACACTATTATGATACATGGGCTGTATGAGAAAGACAGAATGGAGGAATCTTTGAAATTTTATGACGAGATGAAGTCCAAGGGAATGATACCCGAGCCGAGAACTTTGTTCCTCGTGAAAGCTATGACCATTAAGCTCAGGGAAAAAGGAAGCAGACCAGAAATGTTATTGACCAAGGAGACCAGTGTCTCAAGATCCAGGGGCCGGAGAAATAGGACAGATGAAAGAAACTAAAAGTGTGAACTGCATAGCTGTATTCCTTTTATACATATTCTTATCTTGATTAATGTTTAGTTGTCATTGCCGAGATGTGTTACTATGTTCTCAACAGAGAATGAGAGCCCATTGTGATCAGATGGATTGAATTCTAATTTTTCCGGATTATAGCATCTTGACGACTTGGGAGAAAATCATCATTTGTGGAACCTGTTATGCCAGCCTTTCTTGCTGATTCATATGTAAGAAAACACTGGACCATTGCTATCTTCTCAATCATTTATGTCATTGTTAGTTCTGAACAGTTTATTTCTATATCTCCTAGTCACTATTTTTGTCATTTTATATACTTGCTGTAAATTATTTTGCTGCAGTGGATGACGCTGCTAATTCTGTCTGCTGCTGTCGAGGGAATGAAGCCAGCATGCCAAAATGATACTTGCAAACCGAAATGTATTCAGACCGCTGCGTGCTTTATATCACTTTACTTGATGTCCATTGGATCTGGAGAAATCAAACCTGGCGTACCTTCCTTTGGTGCTGATCAGTTTGATGATGTTAATGGAAGAAAAAAAGAAAGAGTAGAGCTCTTTCTTCAACTGGTTCTATTTCTTGGTCAATGTGGGGGCAATGATTGCAATAACAGTACTGGTTCGGGGACAGATAACTATTGGAAGGGATTCTGGTTTTGGAATCCTTGCAATCTCAATGGGCATTGGTTTCATCTTTTTCTTCTTTGGTGGTAGCTGTTACAGGATTCAAAAACCATGAGGAAGCCCTCTCACTCGGATGGCACATGGTCGCAGCTTTGCAACATTTCAGCGTTTCAGTTCCTGGAAAGTGAAAAATTTACGATTCTGGCGATATGCATAGTAGCATCATAGGAAACCACAAACCTAAGCATATTGATTTGCTAACGTAAGAATTAAAATTGCTCGGTGCCTATTTAATTTAGAATGTCATATGCTGATTATTTTGGTTGATCAATAGTAAAAATATCTATATTTTTGCTGAATTCCAGGTTTGAAAATATTTGGCGAAGATGCCCGGCCAGCTAATACTGATTCCATAAAGGACTCTTGACCTTGCGAGGCTTTGCACTGTAACCTGAGTGCCTAGTGGAGGAGCTGAAAGCCTTTATCTGCTTTGCTACCAGTTAGGCAACGGGTAGATACTTTGCTGCTGTCTACAGTCCAACGAGCATTATGTTTGTAATGCAACGCAATGCCATGGATTGGCATTTGTCTCCGCATTTCTAGACTACTTCAGCACCCTTGTCACTTAGGATGCACTTTGTATGCTCTTCTTGGTACGTGTGATAACTGACCGTTCACAAGGAATAGCGTTTTAGTAGTCAATCACTCGATCTCAAATTTCAGAGGTCAGTAGTTCAAATTCTTCTAATTGCATCTCCAGGTTAGTCAGTCCATTCCTTAAACAATGTAGGAATAATTTTTTGTGTTAAAAAAATCTGACCATCCACATGGCTTTGCTCCAACGAATACACTTGGTCTAATTCTTTCCGTATTTCCAAGGCTTTTCTTGCAATACTAAAGTTGTTCAGTTGGAAATTGTGAGGCAGAACAATTATTAAGCTAGTAAGTGACTGGCGACAAATAGTAGTATAATATTCTACTTAATTCCGAAGGGTTTTTTGGTTTAATTATTTTGTGCTAAACAAACAAAATATGACTCATATATCAATACAACAATCAATCGAGGGAGTTATTTGCAACATATTACTACAATATAAAATCTATGTAAATTTATTTAGTTGCTCCCACTAGAGACACAATATACACAATATGCATACATACATCCGCTTGGAAAATGTGCAAATAATTTTATAAAATCCTTATCTTTTATTAACTGCTAATTTCATCAACAATGTCAATAACTTTAATAAATAACATAGTAGCTATGCTGATAGACTTTACTAAAATGAAACAAAACAAACATCGTGTAGGATATGTTGATGTAGTTCACCAAAAGTTATGCTAAACAAATATTCAAGCATGTAATTTGCATAAAATTATAATGATTCAATAATAATAATCAACATATGTTCACAAACAACTTCCCAACGTGGATGAGTTTAATTACATATAGAGTTCATGATAAAGTACGATAAAAAGAGTTTGTGGATAAGAAAATTGTCACAAATTTGACTGATTTTTGTGTCTTCCTTTGTTCTTATATGTACTTCAATCATAAATTGCATTAAATTTACCCTCATTTCTTCTGCCTTGACATATTCTTTGTCTCATTAACAAGGTTATAGATAAATGCATTTTGCAGTTTCCGAATCTGCCTCTTAGGGTGAAGAATTACTGATCGCAAAGGGTGAAGAATTATCTAAAATTCAATACCCTCTGTGTGCAAAATTTAATACCCTCTGTGAAGAACTAGAAATTCGAATTTTTGGTCTTGTGCTTTACATCTTTGATTCTTCTCAATTATCTTGAATTACATCCAAATGTGGAAAAGTAATACTGTATGTTTATAACATGAATCACACACAAAACGTGAAATAATACATGAAATATTTATTTAAATTATGGAATTTTGTGTTTTGATGGATCGTATAAATACACTCCATCAAACCACCCCACACTTATCTTTGTTCGTTTTGAACAAGAAAAGTTCAAGACATGAGACATTCACACCATTAATATCAAAGAAAAAACACCAAATTTAATTACCATATTTACTCTAATTATTTTATCAATTCATGTCACTTTCTACTTAGAAAAAATGATCAACAAGAGATTCAAATAATATATGTTACCTTTGATTGTATGTTTTCCACTAAAATGTAAGTAGATAGTTCTATTAGTCTCCTAACGTCGATCTCCGACTCAAAATATTAGTAAATTTTTCGCGTTGAATTAGTTTTTTTGAATTTTTTTCTCCAATAATTTTTGTATAAATTTTTTAAAAGGGAAACCTTCTTATCCCTAAGTGCTCATAAAAAATATTTTTTAGTACTTTTCTACAAATGATTTCAAGGGGGCTAACCTTCATAACCTCTGGCATTTGTAAGAAATGTAATAATTTAATTTTTCTCATAGTGAATCGACCTCAGCAAATCAAACATGTGTCAAGTCCCTCTAAATTTTTTCTATTAATTACATATTCTAAAACAATTAAACTCATAATACCGTGTCAATTAAATAACACGCATCCCAAACTTTCAGAATATATGTGAAACATGAACATCAAAATATCATAGAGTAGACATCAATTTATAAATAATAGTCACAGTGTGTAACATAGTTCATACTAAAAAATTAAATGTGCTCATAAATTAACTCAATACGTGCTAAAAATTAAACGTGTTGACTCACACAACCCAAGTAATAAGATTGGACACACACAAAACTTAAAATAAATAAATAAAATACATGTGAGATTGTGTAAAAACTATATCTTAACATCAAACGTACCTATGTGAATTGAGCCTCCTCAAATCATTTTGTACGAATAGAACATCCTTCCATGAATAACAAGATTGATTTTCAATATTTTTAAAATGATTTCTATTACTCTTGTAACTTGAATTTATGGAGTTGAAGAGAGAAGACACATGTGAAGTAGAAATGATAGTTTTTTTAAGGGTAAATTGGCGGAAACCACCCATAAGTTTGGGTTTTTTCCGAAAACCACCCATATCTTTAAAAATTATAAAGTCACACCCTTATATTTATAAAATTTGTCAGAAACCACCATATGTTTAATTTTAATTGAAATATAAATAAAAATGATAAAAAACTTCTAAAAATACGAAAAAATGAATAAATAATTAACAAAAATCATAAAAAAACATTTAAAATAAGAATATTAAATAAATATAAAATATAAAAATAAAATTGAAATGTATTCATATGATATATATACATATGTGAAAAATGAATTTATACAAAAATATGGGTGGTTTTCGGAAAAAACCCAAACTTATGGGTGGTTTCCGACAATTTACCCTTTTTTTAATAACATTTGATCGATACTTCAATCTACAAACAACCAATCCATCATTCATCCAAAGGCATTTGGTCACCCAAGTCTCAGACGGCTTACCGCTCACAGCTCTGAAACCCGTCAAATCATATGAGTATCCAGCTAGCTGCATTGCATACATTTCTCGGTAACAAAAAATCCTATACTCAAACTATAATTACCCTAGAAAGCTGAGTAGTCATATCATTAACTCTATGTACGTGTACCCTAATCCACTTTCCCGCGAAGAGCATTCGTAAATGGGCTTTTGGCCCAATTTGGTTGAATGAGTCGGCCCAACTGGATTGTATTTAGAGATGGGAGTTGAGACTTGTTAATCTGAGTAATTCCATTTCAAACCCTAAATTGAGAGCGACAAAACCCGACGACGAGGATCAGTTGAGACATGTCTTCCTCTGAAAGCGACAAAGGTGTTGAAACGATAGTTATGGTTTCTGTGTCGGACACTTCGCCTGATGAGGAGTACCGTACGCCACCTGAGAAACACTCTCACACTTTGACCAGCTCAAACGAGGGTAAGATGATGGATTGTGATAAAGGAGGTGAGGACGAAGTGGATTGCGGTGGTCTTCATCTTAAAACAGTTGATTTGAGCCGTGATTCAGATGCATTAGGTACTGAGAGTCATACTTTGAATAATGATGTGAAAAAGAGTGAAGAGGATGTTGCTGCTATGGATGAAGATCAGGTGATGGAAGAGGACAATGCAGGTGAAGATGGACCAGTTGTTAAAAGAAACAAAGTATCTAAAGCTAAGCATGATCATGAAAAGATGCGTATTTTTATGGATGAATCGGGAGGAGATGGATGTATAAGGTGTACAACTGAGTGTGTATGTGTTTCGGACAATGCTGATTCTGAGACAGGGAATGGTGTTGATAAGAGAAATGGAAGCGTGGAGATTGGTCAAGGAAGTGAAAGTTTAGCTGGTGGAGCTTTTGAGGGAAATAGTTCGACAGGGCTTGATGCAGATGGGGTTGGTGGAAAGAACCCTTTCAAGATCAAAGAACCTACTGAGGAGCAACTAACTGAGAATATTTTGAAAGTGTTGGGACTTCTTGCAAAGCTGGAAAAGAGGAATGAGTACAAGGAGAAAGTCGATATTCTTGGCATTGCTTTGAAGGCTGGAATTAAGTACCCTCAACCTAGCTGGTGGGAGAAAGGCAGTGATGATGACTCTGATTGATAGTGCACTTCGGGTTTGTTAATAATCTGTTGTTAAGTGCTGACTTTTTGGAATCTGCCTGTTAGTAATAGGTAACTGGAATGCACAGATCTTTTGGGAATCACTGCTACCTGCTGCTAGTTCCAGAAGCTTTTAATTTCAAGCATGGAATCTCAGCCAGTACATTTGGGTTTTGCTTCTTCTCCAAGCTTGTAGCTTGGAACTTTTGTGTAATTGGCCACCATTGTACCTAATTCAGATATGTATGTTTCAACCCTTGAACTATGTTGCGGAGCCTTACTCGTCCACAATAAGTTTACTTAAATTGCTAATTTGTTTACATAAGTTCACCGGATTCATAGATAAATCAATTGATGGATGACAAAAAAGCCTTTGGATTAAGAAAAAAAGTAAAATAGGGGTAAAGAATTAAGGATGATTAGGTATTCATCATGGTCAATGTGGCCTTTCACATAAAAGGCCATTTCTTCTAGGCAAGGAATCTAACCACATCTCAAAGGACTATAGATTTACGCAGAGAAGAACTTCTGAAGGATGATATGAAGGAGATCTGGAACCATGAAGGAAGTTTACATGAGTTTCCTGAAGTTTTTCTCAACGGCCTAAAAGCGTATCACCAATTATACGCCCTAATCGTAAACATAAATTTAGTCGCATAAGATAAAGACGTTGAAAATTAGCCTTGTAACATTGTAAGGTGTATTGACTAACTTCGAGCACAAAAATTGTGAATGAGATATCAAATTAAGAAAATAATGTCCCATTGAGTCTTTTAAGGCACCGATAATTGGTACTTAGACCATCCTTGATGCTTTGAACATTCAAAGATTGTTGATGGAATCTTATAGTTGTCTTTCTTAATGGGGGTAAATTATCGGAAACCATCCATAAAAATGGATTTTTTTCGAGAACCATCTTATCTTAAAAAATTATAAAAACACACATTTATGTTTGTAAAATTTGTCAGAAACCATCCTATATTTAAAATAAACCGAAATATTAACAAAAAAATAAAAAAACTTTTAAAAATATGAAAAAATACATATATAATTAAAAAATCATTAAAAACTTTTAAAAAATAAGTATATTAAATAAAATATAAAAATAATTTGAAATGAAGTACTATACTTTTTATTCATATGATGTGTATTAAATGTGAAAACTAAATCTATACAAAAATAGGGTGTCTTACAAATCCGTTTTTTGAAGTTTATTTTTATTTTTATCGTGCCACTATTAATTATGTGTTACTTGATATTGCATTTTTAATTTTAAGACACCATTTTTTTTTGTAAATTTAGTTATATTAAAATTATAACTTTGAAAAGAAGTATTATAATTTGCATCTGTAATTCGTTGTTATATTGAATAAATAATCGTGTGTTATACGGTTACACTTACTACATACGCCATATAGGCATATAGCACATACAAATACAAATTTTGTTACATTTTTTACATTTAAAAAGTATACAAACACAAATTTTATCACATATAAAGTATAGTTTAAATATTCATTTTAAGACATTAAGATTTTTTTATATTTTAATGGAGCAGTGATGGTTGCCAATAAATTTTACTATTGCAAGGGGCTTTATTAGCGGTTATGGAATGAAGCCACATTCCACTTTCCGATAATACCCTTTCTTCTTTTCAAAATTACTTCTATTTATTTTTCGATTATAATAGGTTAAAACTTTATAAAAAATTAAATATGCACAGAATATGTGCATCAAAATACTAGTTTTTGTAATTTTCAAGACGCCATATTTTTGTATAGATTTTGTTTTCACATTTAAATACATAGAGTAGAGATCCAGTGAAAAATAATTAGTATATGTAAAATGAAAACAAATATGAGACGTCCATAGTTTAAACTTTGACGGCTTTAATTACGGGGTCTAATTGAAAATAAGAAAATCTTTAAATATTAAATGTTTCATAACAACAACGACTAAGGGGCAAATTTGCCACACACAAATTGAAATCAAATC
>QZGG01003752.1:0-20679 GCA_006409495.1 Sedum album | reverse complement strand
CTACCTTGCGCTAAAGAAAATAAAATTATTGAGGTGTTGAATGATGCCAGTAGCCAGGTATTAAATCATTTGTTAAACTTCTGTAAGGTTTTGTTGTGTACTGCTATTTTATCATGGGTTTTCTGATCCGCAGTATGAGGAAATGAAAAGCGAAGAGGATGCAGCGCCTTGGAATGTTGCTATCTTTCGAAAACAGGTTCCTTGGGTGATTATCACTTTGCGATAGTTGCATATTTGGGAATTTTCCTAAATGATTACTTTTTGTTGTTGTTAATGTTGTAGGGAGATATGCCGACCCCTGTCTTATTAAATATTGAAAATCTGAAGCTTACAGAATCTTTTGTAAAAAGTGGGTTGATATTCTGGACCACAACGAAGTTGCAGGTTTGATGTTCTTGGGTACTAGTTGCTGTTGGCTATTGTTGCTGCCAAGGTGTTATTAACTGTGATGATGTTTGTACCTCTGTAGGTTATGAGTTGTTTGAGGGACTACTAGTCAATGGCTGGTTATCAAAAGTGGTTTTTATGTGTGGGTATGTTGAGAGTTCCCTAGCCAAATGGGTGTTGGATTTGAGTAAGTGGATTATACTCTCTGAAATTTGAGTTTGGATTACACTTTACTGCATTTTTATATTTTTTGCAAAATTGTCCAGCCTTCTATTCTTGTAAAGAGATTTTGCGATCAGGCGCATGTTCCTTTTGGTGTGATATTTTACTAGCGGAAAACAAGGTGATTAAAAATTGTTTGAGCAATTTTTATGTTTCTTAACTATAAGATTGTTCGGACATGTTAGCAACATTTGAATATTCCAGATCATTATAGACTTTATGCCAACTTATCCTGAATTCAAAAAAGCTCTTGGTGTCTATGGATATGTATGGGATTCTTTGAAGAACACTCCCAATGATTCAGAGCCAGGTAAAGATGGCAATTACCTGTGTTGCTTTTGCTTTCAAGGTTATCTCTGGTATCTTTATTTCCTTTGACATTAAGTATCAAATGTTTGTGCTATCTCAAATTCGTAAATGTGAAAAAAATCTTTATGTAAACTTGCTGGACTTTCCATATGAAGGCGTTAATGGCTATTTATTCATTAACGGACAATTATATTAGCGTTAGACTTATTCCGATTTGACCTAGCTTTATCATTTGTTCAGAGTGTAAATTTTAGTGTATAGCTCATACTTCCATTTTTTCGTACTTCATAATCTTGCATTTCAGGTTTTGAAAAATGCATGCCTCCCCAAAATATTAGAGCCTGGATTCAGCTTTTAACCGCCTGCTGTCAAAGTAGAGGGTACATATTCATCACTTTGATACTTAAATATTGTTTACTACTGACAAGTACAATTATTATTCACTACTTAATTTGTTGTTCCAGAAAAGTAACTCACATTTTCATGCTACAGGCTTGCACATCCTTTTCTAGTTAATTCTGATGCTGAGGAGTTGGTTGGAGTTATAATCTCCTTGTTTCTAGACCGCCGAGTCCTAGGTTTATCTGTGCTTTTGTCCGACTGTTTAGTATCTGTCATTAGCTACTTCCCAGATGAGGAATGGGACCAAAGTTGTGAAAGAATAGCTAAGTATCTTGCTTGCAGGTATGTCATTATCTTCTCTTTCTTCCTTAACGTATGTCATGTTCGAAATGTTAACCGCTAGAATTTTTAAAAGCTTATTTAGTATTTTCGATGTTCTATTTTCTGAGAGGTTAGTAAAAATATACGTGCAGTACTTCATTTTTAGTTTATGGTTGACCACTTTCTTTCACTATCACAGAGTGCCCAAGGACTTGAACAGTGTGAGGATTGTGGAGTGTCTCCCTGGTGTAAATTTGCGAAGTAAACTACTTAAAAGTAGGTTGGCTTTTGAAATTCTCATATCATGTTTTCCAGAGGTAAATTTTGCCTCTCAAAATAATGTCTTTCTCGTCGCATATCAGAAAACTAAAAATCGTCCTTTTTATATATGACCATTTATTTGTTGTCAGGTTACTGATGCAGATGGAATCTTGAATTTACTGATCTCCACTGATGTGATGGAAGAAAAGTGCAATCTCTTTAAAATATACATATACTTGGCGCTCACCGAAAATTGGTTATTGAATGCTCCTGCATTAGAACATGAGAAAGAAGTCTACCAGTTATGGAAAAGATTTCTCAAGAATTGCTCGAGAATCGGTGCACCATCTGATTGGAGGTCATATGCATCAAAGGTAGGAACTATATTTCAAACTGACCTTCCTGGTCGGATAAGCTTAACAAGTTTCATTTTCTTGTAGGTTAAGAGTAAAGTCGCCTACTTGACTGCATGTGTCATTTCTAGCTAGGCTTTGCTTTTGGGTGGGGCATTTCATTGTGTTCTCTTAAACAAGATGATGTTGAAGCAACAAAAGAGATCTGTGAGTAACTCTTTTGGCACATTGAACTGCAGAATACTTTTCTATCCGATATGCATTAAGGAAGCAACATGGCCACCAAGTGAAATTGTTGATAGAGTTGCTACTTTCCTGTTGTATCATTTACAATGTTATGATTTTCAAAGTATGTGAACTTTTGATATTGTAATACTGTTTGTTATCATGTACATTATGTTACAATGAATTTTGTTAGCTGCTTCATATCGAAATCTCGAATCCTAAAATCATATGGGTAATGGGATCAGTTCATTTGATAACTATGACCAGTTTGACCGTTGGACATAAATTATTTTAAAAAAATTTGTCAAACGGTTCAGACAAAACTATGCAGTATTAGAATAAAAATACCAAATGACGTTGTTTTGACACTCGGACCAAACATTTGTGCTGCATGAGATCCGAGTCCGTCTTAGAGGAACCAGTATCCCAATTTCTCAGATATGGAGTTAATTGTACTAATAAACAGGGTTCGGTTTCTCGAGACACATTCAGTACGATACAGTGATCATCGTTTGTTGGAAATAAAACATTCAAGGAACCTCAAGATTGATTCCAAACCTTTATCTCATTACAAAACATAAAACCATGCATGTAACTTGTAAGTAATTAATAAATGCATAAGAGTAAGAATATTAAATAGATGAAACTTGTAACCAACCGGCTAAGCATTCGTTACTTCCATTCCAGCTAATACTCAGCCAGATACATCGCCCAATACAACACTCTTACAACACTCCTCTGTTTTTCCATATTCTTCATTTCATGAATATAAATGCAATGCACGATGAAAAATCAGATCATATCAACAATAAGTCAATTCCCATTCTTGAGCTGATTCTCTACGCCTGGATTTCTGTCGATCGGAAGATAAATTAATCTCAACTGGGGCGGCATGGGTGAGGAAATAGCTTCAACTAGTAATGTTGTTTTCTGTAGCTCTGTAAACCAGCAAGAAAGTCTGGATCATCTGACTGATATGATGGCTGTTAATAAAGGAAAGCGGATGATGGTAAGCTCCGGCGAAGAATTAGACAGGCATAGCTATGATAGCGTGGTGACGGAGGAGGAACAGGACATGGCTGATTGCTTGATTCTGTTGTCTCGTGGTGGAGCGTCAGCAAATAAGAAGACAAAGATTGAGGGGGCCTATGAGTGCAAGACGTGCAATAGGACATTTCCATCGTTCCGGGCACTGGGTGGACACAGAACTACTCATTCTCAACGCAGCAAACCCCAACAACTAGTTTATTCTGTTTCCCCGATTTCTCAGCGATCTTTTAGTTCGGCCAATGACAGTAACAGCATAATTGGTGAAGTGATGGTGCCAGCAAAAAGGTTCATCAGTGTTCTATCTGCGGCGTCCAGTTCTTTTCAGGTCAGGCGCTGGGTGGCCACATGCGACGCCACAGGACCATCATCCCACCAACTCGGTCTTACAGCCCAGCAAATTCTGTTCCTGCCATTGATCATCATCAGTCCTCAACAGAGCTTGAAACTCGTAAAAGTTTGTTGTCAGCTCTTGATCTCAACCTTCCTGCGCCAGAGGATACCGAAATAAGTCATCAGCGTCCAGAAGAGGATCAACAAACTGCTGCATTTCGTTGCTCCCACTCCCTTGTGGTGGGTTGCTATAATTAGAAGTATTCAATTTTATTAGTTCCACTTTCCAGAAGAAAAATACGGTATTTCTATTACATATGAATTAAAAAGCACACGAGGAATTACTTTTTACATTGCTTGCACTATTGCTTCACATTCAATAAATCAACCCCAACCTTTAAGATTGTAACTTCTCATAGTTCATGTATCTAAAAAGGCTCTTCTGGATTGATCAGGTCTTAGTGCTTAACATTTTTAAAAAAAAGTGCTGTAAATAGTATCAATTCAGCTGGTTTACTTTTCTTCTTCTCAAAATCGTATAATAAGAAATGCACTGCAGCTTTATACTATGTTCATAAAAAGCATCATCAGACAACCAGACCCTTTATTCCTTAACTCACATACTCTACACGCTTTGAAGCTTATTATTACAACTTCCAAGCCAAGTATATTCACATAAACAAAACTAAACAATCCAAGCAGCGCAAACTTGTTCGTTATTCCGTTATCTAGTAAGCTCATTTAAAAAAGGGTTTTTTCATAAGAACCACCCATAAAAAACCCAATTTTCCAAGTCCCACCCATAAAAACTTTCGTTCAAAAGTCACACCACGCCGTTACAAAAAAATTCACATGTCACACTTGGCGTCAAACGCGTGTATGTACTCGCCGAATTAATTATTAAAAAAACTAAATACTCAAAACTAACCTAAGTAAATCGAACGCGTGTTGTCTGATTAGGGTTTGGTATTTCGATTGAGACTGACCGACCAGAAGCGAATTGGGTCTTGGCGTTTCCGATCGGCGACTCGTCGAATTGGTTGTTGTCAATAGTCAACGAAATCGAACCAATCGCGATGGTGTTGGTCGACGACGAAATCTGCGATGAGACGGAAGCGGAGGTACCAGAATTCGAAAGCGAAGATGATGGGAATCTGGATTTCAGAGATGCGGTTCCGGAATTCAGTGATGGCGAAGATGCACATGTGTACGAGGAATCCCTGGAGCATGCAAGACCACCATCAACTGAACAAGTGGAGAATGAAGTTGTTGGTGAATGTCAAACAGGGGGGCAAAGTGCATTGGACGAGATGGAACTCGATGATGAAGAACTGGAGAGTCTCATTGGTTCAGACGAAGGGGACAAAGGGGAGAAAAGGTATATTCAGTTTGATCCGTTACTAGATTTTAAGAAGCCTATTGAATTTAGTCGAGGATGGTGTTTAGTTCAAATGAGATAGTACGGGAAGCATTACGACAGTATGCAGTAGAAAACGGTGGGATTATTTCTATTTGCATAATGATAAGAGTAAAATCTCAGTGTATTGTGTGCATAGATGTGATTGTCCATTACAGCATGGTCGGAAGAAGTGTGCGTGTACGGTGTTTAAGTGCGGGTTCAAGGCTTATGCGAGGAAAATTGCTACAGATGGTACTTTTCAGTTGAAGGGTTTTGTTGGGAAGCATGAGTGTGGTTGGCAGGAAAAGAATAAAAAGCTTCGGGGAAAGTGGTTAGCTGAGAAATACTTAGAAAATTTTAGGGATGATCCTTCATGGAAACTATCTGCTTTTATTCAGGATGTTAGAAGGAAGTATGGGGTTCACCTAGGGTATAGTTTAGCATGGAAAGCGAGAAATAAAGCAATGTTGATGATACGAGGAGATGCGAAAAAACAGTATGCAAAGATTTGGGATTATGCAGCAACGACTCAAACATTTATGTTTCATGTTGTGTTGTGGTGAAAAACACATCTGTCGTCTTACAACACATTCATGTTGTGTTGTGTGCAGGAACATGTCGGAACAAGTAGTGAAGTTCCAAATGGGAGTAGGTTGAGACAAGTGACATACACATATAGGCGGAGAAAAAATCAGGTAAGGGTTTAGTACAGTTTCACTAGTTAAAATTGTCTAACAACATATTTATGTTTCATTTGTTGTGCTGAAATGCAGGAACATGTCGGAACAAGTAATGAAGTTCCAAATGGGAGTAGGGACTAATGTGATTGATCTGTTCCAAATGTGGTTGATCTGTGATGACTTCACTTTTGTAATGTGTTTTGTGATGTGAAGTCTTGTAATCGCAGGTTATTTAAAGGTTGTTTTGTGATGACTTCCCATTTGTAATGTGTTTTCTGATGACTTCCCATTTGTAATGTGAAGACTTGTAATGTGAAGTTGTGAAGTGTTTATGTTGTAATGAAACTGTGAAGTGTAATGTGAAGTTGTGAAGTGTTGAAGTTGTGAACTGCAAGGTTATTTAAGGTTGTTTGATAATGCAAACAGGTCATGTCCAATTTTGTGCAGAATCTAAATCAAATGAATGAACATCAGATTGAATGAACATCAAATGAATCAAATGAATTTTGTGCAGAATCTAACTGAGGTTCAAAACCAAATGAAACACATTCACTAATTCAAAATTATTACAAGAGTGTCATAAGTATTACAAGACTGAATGAACATCAGATTCAAAACCATCCTGTTAATAACAAGCTGAGGTTCAAAACCAAATGAAACATCCTGTTACACACTTTTACACACATGCCAAATACCTAACCGAAATCCAACTTAACACAAAAAAGACTAAAATCCAAACAATCTTCTTCCCCGAACTAGAACATGCTCCTTTCCGCATTGCGGCTTCTCGCAGCTTCAAATTGTCATACTCAAGCCGCTTGTTTGCTTTTACCAGATCATTAATAACAAACTTCGCTCTCGGGGGAAACTGATCATCTTGCCATTTGAAAAAATCGCATCTCTTCTCCTTCGAAGCGTACCTTGTACATCCCAAAAACCTTCGTCCATAATTTTTTGCAGTCCACGCAGTCGACTCCTTCGCGACATATCCACAAAAGCACATCTCAGGTTTCGATGAATCCATTGGCTGCTGCATACCTAGGTGCAAGTAAATAATTTAGTTCAAACCAATTCACCAAATGCCTGTTGTCCACACCTCAACACACTTCCAATTCACCAAATCCTAAATCGGGTCTACTGAAAAACCTAATTTGCAAACCCTAAATCGAGCACGCTACACTAACGCGGATGAAAACACATCGACGTACCTGTGCCGTCGCCAATAATCGTTGACGATAAACCCTAGGTCACCGAAGCCAAACCCAACTACTTCGTCGCCGATAATCGTCGATTCATCACTTCGCTGACTATTGCGATTATATTCGTAAAAATCGCGTGACTTACACGGTCACACGCTGTTAACGGAATATTAGACGGCGTAAGGGTCAAGTGTGACATGTGAAATTTTTTGTAACGGCGTGGTGTGACTTTTGAACGAAAGTTTTTATGGGTGGGACTTGGAAAATTGGGTTTTTTATGGGTGGTTCTTATGAAAAAACCCTTTAAAAAATCCAGACCGTTGTGTTTGCACTAGTTTGCGATATCTTGGCTACAAAGCAATTCCACAAAATCAACGAACAGCACTGTAAAGCAGATTCCATGTTAAATAAATCAACTAATTCACATTTGATTTCTTGAGTTGCATGCAAGCAATCCATCCTCTAAATGCATATATACTAACTGTAAACAGCAGATTAGATACAACAAACAAGCGAAGAAACCTCACATTGCAAAAAATGGCTCAGCAGCAAAATGTAAGGCCACAACCACAAGCTGGACGAGCAACCCTAATCCGACTCATCATCTACCTTCTTCTAGCCCTAATCGTCATCGTCGGTCTGATCGTACTCATAACCTGGCTCGTAATCAGACCGAGAAATCTGGTTTACTCAGCCGAATACGGTTCAATCAGCGGCTTCAACATCAGCCGTGATCACCTAACTGCCAATTTCGACTTCGTCCTCAAGGCCGCAATCCCAACCACCGAGTCACAATCATCTACGACTCGATCCAAGTCTGGGTCATGTACGAGGACCAAACCATGGCCTTCGGTTCACTCGAACCGTTTCGTCAGCCGCATAAGAACGTGACTCGGTTGGAAGCCAAGCTGTTGGCTCGGTCCGTTCCATTGGTCGGTTCGATTTCAAGGGATTTGAGAAGAGAGAAAAACTCGGGCGAGATTGAATTGGGAATTTTTATGAATGCTCGGATCCGGTTCAAGGTCGGGTCGTGGAAGTCTGGTCACCGTACACATTGAAGGTTAAATGCGAACCGGTCTTAGTTCATATTGGTTCGACCGGTCATTTTGACAGCACTCCTTGCGACGTTGATCTCTAGTCAGTCAACGTCAGTCTGTCCACCCTTCCTGCTGATTCTTGTTTTTATATTTTATTTTAAATTGCCTGTGTTTTCACATTTATGACGTCATAATTCGGTGTGAGTTTACTTTACTGAATGTGAAATTATTTTTTTAATTTTTTTAATTTCCAACATGTGATTTTTTTATATACTTTTGAATAGAAATTTTCAAAAAATAATTAAAATAAATGTAAAAGAGGTAAATGAGTTGTGTGGAAGGATGAGATGAGAGAGAGGGAAGTGCAAAGGCAAGTATTGCGCTGTGGTGGATTTTTTAGGGTTCTGTAAACTCCTCTACGCTCGTCGAGCCCTAACCCTAAACCTAACCCTAACAATCGTGAATCGCCTAATCAATCATTCATCAAATTCTCCGCATCGCAATTCGTTTCTCTGTTTTCTCTCGCTCCTCGAATTCAATTTCCTACGCTGGATCTCTGTCTCATGTAAAGAAGCTTTTTGGAACAATATTTGTAGATCTGTGCGCCGAATGCTGTTGATTTGACGCGGTTAGATCCTTGTTGGACTGGTGGTGGTATATGTGATCTGACTGCTGGCTTTCTGGTGTTGTTTTGGTTGAGATGGAGCTGGTGAACGTGCCTAAGAAAAGGGGCAGGAAGAGGAAAGTAAAGGAAGAAGAGATGATGAGAATTGTGTGGAACGGCTGGCAACGGCCAAGGCTATACCGTTGGTTGGCCGTTACTTGATGAAACGGTTTAGAGGTAGGAATTATATAGGGAAGATTGTTTCTTATGATAGTGGGTTATATAGAGTGGAGTATGAAGATGGAGATTGCGAGGATTTAGATAGTGGAGAGGCACGTCCTTTTCTTATTGGAGAGGAGGCTTTTACCAAGACTCTTGTTAATAAGAAGAGGAAGCTAGATGATATGATTTCTAAAAAAGTTCAGGCTCAGGTTCAAGCAAGTGAGGATAAGTCGGCAGAAACAGCTGCATTGTCTGAAAACATGGGTAATAATGCTGATAATTCTGAGAAGCATGTGGTAGACGGCGGTGATAGTGATTTGGATTTAGAGGGTGAGTCGAGCCAAAACTCTGCCTTAGGGATGGATGTTGAGCTCGTTGATATTACGCCTCTTGAATTACCCCCATCTTCGGGTACAATAGGAGTGCCTGAAGAATATGTCTCCCATCTTTTTTCAGTGTATAGTTTCTTGCGGTCATTTAGTATTAGATTGTTTTTGAGCCCATTTGGAATGGATGACTTTGTTGGTGCACTCAACTGTCCCGCCCAAAATACATTGTTGGATGCAATTCATGTGGCCCTTCTAAGAGCCTTGAGGCGTCATCTTGAAGCTACATCTGGTGATATTTCCGAGTTATCATCCAGATGTCTGAGGTAGTGCTTTCACATATTTCTCTTACTAAACTGGACCGGATCATTAAATGAAAACTCTTTAGTCACGACGGAAAAGTAGATTTTAAACAGTACAGTCTTGTAAGACCCACAAATTTTGTTACCCATATCCTTTGCACTTTAGCTATCATTTTGGTGTCTTAATCTCATCCTAATAGATAAGTAATTTGTGCAGATGCATTGATTGGGGATTACTGGACTCACTGACTTGGCCAGTTTATGTCGCACAATATTTAAATGTAATGGGATATACCAAAGGGAAGGACTGGAATGAATTTTATGTCAATGTGAATGAGAGGGGGTATTATAGTTTACCTGCCGGTTTGAAATTGGTTATATTGCAAATGCTGTGTGATGACGTCTTAAATTCTGCTGAGATAAGAGAAGAAGTTGATATGCGCGAGATGGAAGAAAGTGAGGATACTGAAACCAATCCCAATGATCACTCTGAGTGCATACCTCGAAGAGTCCATTCAAGATTCTCATATACTTCTGCTTGCAAGGACATGTCAGTTTTTAAAACAGTTACAGATAATCATGCAACAAAAACAGATTCTAGAAATGTTGGTCAGGATTCAAATAGTGATGAATGTCGAATATGTGGTATGGATGGAACACTGCTTTGCTGTGATGGGTGCCCATCAGCTTATCACTCAAGATGCATTGGTGTGAACAAGTTATTGATTCCTGATGGTGCATGGTACTGTCGGGAATGCACTGTTGATAAAACCGGGCACATTGCTTCGAATTTGGCGTCCCTAAGAAGTGCTGAAATGTTTGGCACGACTTAGAGAAGCGAGTTTTCTTGGGCACTTTCGATCACTTGTTGGTGTATGTTTTGCTTTATTGTTTATTGATTGCTTTACTGTCTGCTATGTTTTTTTAGATCACATGTAAATGATTTCCAATTCCAGATTGTTAGTTAGGTGGCTAATTTCTTGCAGGACAATGTGTGCCTGTGACATGGCATGCAGAAAATAGTTTTCCTATGTTGCAATTTAATACACATGGTTCCTCTTTATTGTCTCTTAATATATTTTCTGATATCATATCATCTTATGATTCCATATTCAGATATGCGTTTTCATGATCTTATGTTTTAAATAGTGTTTATATGATGTTTGCAGATTCCAAGTAAATAAACTTTGTCATTTGAAAAAAATCCTACTCTTGATTATCAGTTGTCTTATTGCAGGCTCAAGGCTTTCCCTGACGAAGAACCATTTCTCAGATACTACTATAAACATGACATAAAGAGAGTTGCACAAATACTCTATTCCTCTAAGCTCTGTGATACAGTGTACTCTGGAATATGTGAGGGAATCTGTAAGTATTGGAATATATCAAAAGATTCATTTGTACATAGTGAGAAAATGGAGTTGGGGGAAACTGCACCTAACCATGAGGTAGTCCCATAATCGTCATTTTCTTCAGCTTAAGCATTCATTCGTATGATGTTACATGCACAGTAGGCTGTCTGCACGGCTAGTGTTGTTATGAAAATAAATCTTTATCAACATCCTGTTCTGAAAGTAATTTCTAAACGAAGTCATGTAAACCTAATGTTTGATTTGTTGCCTTCCTTAGGATAACTGTACTGGTGTGTCACAGAGAAGTTTGACCGTGAACTCGAGCATTCATGATGCGGCTTCTTACAGCTTATCAAACAAAATTAGTGACAGTATTCAACATGCACATAGCTTAAACTTGTCGGTGACAAATCCATTCCAAGTTAGAGCATCGTGTCATGGTGGTGGTGGAATAGGACTAAACGAAAGAAAAGGATGCAATTACAGTGGCTCCAGCTTTAAATGTAATGCATACATTAATCATTATATTCATGGAGATTTTGCCGCATCTGCGGCAGCCAACCTAGCTGTTCTATCATCGGAAGAGAATATGGTTCTGGATGTTCAAGCATCAGGAAATGTTAAAAAAGCCATGTCAGTGAATTTGTTACTTCAAGTGAAAGCTTTTGGATTAGCTGCCTCTCGCTTCTTTTGGCCCAATTCTGAGAAGAAATTTGTTGAAGTGCCAAGAGAGAGGTGCGGGTGGTGTCTTAGTTGTCAAGGTGCTGTGACAAGCAAGAAAGCGTGTTTGTTAAATGCGGCATGCTTAAGTGCCCATAGAGGTGCTATGAAGTTTCTCTCGAGCTTTCGAGCTTGCAAAATTAAAGATTCCTGTTTAGAAAGCATTGCCACTTACATTTTGTACATGGAAGATAGTGTTAGTTCGCTGATGGTTGGATCATTTATGAGTTCCGATTATAGAAGACAGTGGCGACAAAAACTAGGGCATGCTTCAACCTGCTATTCTTTGAAGTCCTTTCTGCTCGAGGTGAGTTTATTTAATTTTCATTTACAATGAACATTTTATTGCTTGTTTTAACCTGTAGCTGTTGGGTGTGGCACCATTGATCCTCTAATTCCAATGTTTCCTGTTCAGCTTATAGTCGCATACATCTGCACAATAAATTAATATATTGTTGAAAATACATTGACATAGTGTGCCTGTATAACAACCCGGTCAATCTTGAAATAGAGTCTTGTAATGCCCATGTTAGGAACTGATTGATTTGAATTAATTTATATTATTTTTTTCATCTGAATGCGTCTTTAGTGGCATTGAAAACTCGGCACTGTGATGATCTTATTATATGCTTGACTTGGATCTCACGTTCCTCATTTTGTTATTGATGTTTACTTGATAGTTTCTACTTTCTTTGGATGCTCACTATTATGAATTATGATCATGACTATAAATAAAAGTTGTCTTGCTTTCATGTTCAGTAGTTGTAGATTTTTGGGGATGAGCAAAATTTTGAGATGATTCTATATTAATGTTAGTGGCCTTGTTGGGTTTGAAAGCAGCCTCTGATGATATAGCAGAATAGGCTTACTATTTGTTAGTTAGACTTTAGATATTAAACCAGAGATAATTTTCTATTTATCTAAAAATGTATTCTGTTGTCTGCTTTTCTTCTTTCTCAACGATGTTGTTTCAACTCAAAATAATGTAGCTAACATATAAACATCATCCCGCTTTGGTTGCAGCTTGAGAGAAACATTCGTAATGTAGCTCTTTCTTCAGATTGGCTGAAGCTTGTGGGGGATTCTTCTATTGAATCATGGGCTTTGCCGAACTCTTCACTTACTCTGGCTCCTGTCCCAAAACGTGGAAGACGTAGAAAGAAACTGCTTCCTTCATTAGAGGTGACTGAGTGCGAGGACAAAGATGATATAAATTGGTGGCGAGGAGGAAAAATATCAAAGTTAATATCTCAAATTGGAATATTGCCTAGGCAAATTTTGAAAAAATCTGCCCGACAAGGTTGTTTATTTTTCTTGTTTGAATGAAATTTATGTAGAAGACGCTCATGTATAGTGCAGAGTGGAATAATGTTTTGGAGCTTATGTCCAGGTGGTAGGATTAAGATACCTGGTGTAGACTACACTGAGGACTCGGTTATTCCTCAAAGAAGCAGACAGCTTATTTGGAGAGCTGCCGTCGAGATGTGCAAGAATACATCTCAGCTCGCACTTCAGGTTTGTTGCTTTTTTGTTTATTGTCCTGGCATACACTAACTATTTTCGGAAATAATTCTTCAACTATAAGATTATTGCATGGTCAGGTTAGAATTCTAGATCATCATATCAGGTGGAGCGATCTAAATCGCCCTGATCAGAATTCTAATGAATGCAAAGGGTCTGACACCGAAGCCTCTGCCTTTAGAAACGGACTAATTTGTGATAAAAGAATCGTAGGGTCCAAGGTATCTTATGGAGTTGTTTTTGGGAATCAAAAACATCTTCCGTTGCGCTTAATGAGAAGCGTAACTGATTTAGAACGAGGCCAAGATGGGAGAGAGAAACATTGGTTTCCGGAAATGCGAATCCCTTTATATTTGATCAAAGAGTTTGAAGCTGGAAAGATTGAGGCATGTCCACAGTTGGTCTACAGAAATACAAAAACTCTATCTAGTTTACAGAAAAAACAGCTAAATTGTGCTCGCAAAGACATATTTTCGTACTTAGCATGCAAAAGAGATAATTCAAGCAAATGCTCTTGCACAGCTTGTCCATTGGAGGTTCTGCTCAGGTATATACTGGATATACTTAAAATGTTTACTTTCCATACTTGCTGTCTACTTACAAATTTTTTTCATTTCATTTTCTCCAGGGATGCTGTGATTTGCAGTGATTGCCAAGGTACTTGAATGCTTAAATCTTTCATCTTAGAAACTTTTCTTAATTGGATATCTTTACGACTGCTTAACTCTGTGCTTAAAATTTCAGAGGGCATTAAATATTTTCTGATGAGTCATGATCGTCTTAAATAAAATATCGATTGGGGTAATAATTGATGGTTAAATATTACCAGTCTGGCAGACTATTTCCTAATAGTAAATAATTAGTCTTCAACAAGAAGAAGTCACATGCCCAAAACTTTTGTATTTCTTACCTATCGGTTAGTGTCCATCCACCCTAATCAAATCTCTAATGTGTATTCCTTTTTAATTTTTTCCAGGATACTGCCATGCAGACTGCACATTAAATTCAAACATTCCTGCAAACATAGGAGCAAACCTAGTCACAACCTTCACTTGCAAACAGTGTTACTTTATGAAACCTATAACTCAGGGAGAAAGCAGCAACTCACCAACAAGCCCTTTGTTGCCCTTACACGGACAAGGACAGAATAGAAGTGCCGTAAAAGGCATTACAGTTACTCAGCCTAGATCTGTTAATCAACCTATCTCAACTGTTGGCAATTCTAATAGTCATAACGCAACGAGACCAAGTGCTTCTGATATTTCTCTTGCAAAGAAAAAGAAGAAAAAGATAACGAGTTGGGGTCTTATTTGGAAGAAGAAGCAAACTGAAGGCAATCATGACTTTCTTCGAACAAACCTTCTTGTCAAGGGAATGGTTTGTTCAAACCCACCAAAACCTGTTTGCACTTTGTGCCAAAAGCCGTACAATCCTGAACTGATATATATCAGATGTGAAGTGTGTAAAAGTAAGTTGACATTTGTCTTTCAGCTTTACATCGTGTAGATTTCTTCTTCAGATCCTAATATCTAAATATTTTTCCCTTTGTACTCTTGTATTCCAGAATGGTATCACGGTGATGCTGTTGAACTTGATGAGTCTAAATTCTCTGAACTTATGGGGTTCAAATGCTGCAAATGTCGAAGGATTCGGTCACCAGATTGCCCTTATTTGGATCCATATATAATAAAACCAGGGAATGGATTACACTTGAACTCCAATCTTGAGACTTTGGGTGCTTTTGATACTCTTGTGGAAGAGGAGAGCTCGTCGCCTCTATATCTCAGTACAGATGACATTTTTATGCAGAGTGATGATCCTCTCCTCTTTTCTCTGTCAAGAGTTGAGCAGGTCACAGAGCAGTTTTCTGAGAGTGATCTAGGATGGGACACTACAGAATCAGGACCAAGGAAGCTACCTGTCAGGAGGCAAGTCAAGAATGAGGATGGTTCTGAGTATTTGGAACCAGCTGACCAGCCAGTTTGTTATGATGAGCAAATGACAGAGTATGTTTCCAATGATGCTACTCAAGAATTTGATGTTTGATCTCGACAGCATTGATTATGAGGATATGGAGTTTGAGCCACATACGTATTTCTCTATGACTGAAACTGCGAGGTGAGTGATAAGAGAGCATGATTAAGGGCTATTGCTCCTATGTGGGTGATCAAGAGTAATGTGTCCAGTAGCATCTTGCCTCAGTGCTCCAATGTACAGGTACGTATAGGAATTCAAGAGCCCAGTAGTAACTTCTGGATCTGGATCAGCAGATCTTGAACATTTCAAGATGATCAAAGCCTCGAGCTCCAGAAGTGTGATTCATGCCAATCTACTGTACCTGCACCAGATCTTTTTTGTGATCTTTGTGGGTTATCCATACACAGGAACTGCTCACCCTGGTTTGAGACCGCTTCTATGGTTGATCCTTGGAGATGTGGCAGTTGCCGAGAATGGCAGTAGTTTTCTGGGCCAAGATTCTTGCTTGAGGTTGATACCAGCATTTTGGGCTTTTCTGGTGTATCCTGCAGCAATTGTGCATGTTAGAGTATTATTGTAAACATCAAAGCAGGTCAGGCTTGTTTCTAATGAGTATCTTCAACCAGTACAGCAAGTTGTTGATTGTTCGGGTCTGTGCTATCAGCCTTGCAATGACCATTTGTATGAAAAAAAGATCGGTTTCCACCATGATTATTCTTAAAGTCTACTTAGACGCCCCTTCTCCAGAGCACTGTGCATTGGGTTGATATCGTACCCATACTGAATGTGGCTAAAATTTGCAACTCCTGTTTATGAAAGCAGATAGTTGTTTCATGCATATGTTATTTGCGTGCATCAATTGCTTGTCGAGGAAGATGCAACAGAAACTGAATGCATCAATATCAAAGCATTAAGCTGAATCCAACGAATTTAGAAGTCTCAGGATTCGCTTTCTTCAATAAACCCTTTTGACACGATGTCGTTTTATTCTATGCGCATCGCTTATGTGCTCCGATCCGATCTTTTCTGGTAAAGTCAAATGTCGCCGAAGCTCCGAGCGATTGAATTCACTCTGCTGCTACTAATCATCTTGGGGCTTTTCAACGTCAGCGTTCGGTCGTCTTCCGGCGACCATCGATATAATGCGGGAGATGAGGTGCCCTTGTTCGTCAACAAAGTCGGTCCGTTCAGCAATCCTAGGTACTCCTCGCATCCTAATAATCTCAACGTTGACTCAGGTCGAATCAGACTGTACTAGCAAATTCAGCTTTCAATCGACATTATATTTGGCTCGATATTATGCATGATGCTCTTTTGTTTTCCTCTTTTTGGGGTTTAGTTAGTCTAGGGTTTGCAGCGAGACTTATGTTTACTGTGACTTTTATTTGCAGCGAGACTTACGAGTACTATGAATTACCATTTTGCCGGCCAGGTTAGCTTCCTGGACCTTAGAGACAGTTTTTTTTTCTGTTACTAGTTTTGCAAATTTGTTTCTTTTATGCGAAAAATTACTGATGTGATTTGCAGGTGAGATACTCAAACAAAGTGAATCTCTTGGGGAGGTTTTAAATGGTGATCGTTTGGCTAATACGCTATATAAGCTCAAATTTCGTGAAGATAAATCTGATCAGTATATCCTATGCGAGAAGAAGCTCTCAAAGAGTGATGTGTCGACTATCAGGAATGCCGTCAGCAATGACTTTTATTACCAGATGTTCTATGATGATCTTCCATTCTGGGGGTTTATTGGAAAAGTCGAAAGCTGGTTGCCGGAGGATAATAGCATTAAGTATTACCTTTTCAGACACATTCAGTTTGATGTTCTTTACAATGGAAATCAGGTAGTGGAAATTCGGGCTTGGAATGATCCAAAACATGTTGTTGATATAACAGCTGACAAAGAAGTTGATGTTCAATTTACGTACTCTGTTTTCTGGAACAAAACCTCCATTCCTTTTGCAAAACGATTGGATCGTTACACAAGAGCTTCATCTTTGAAACCATATGGTACCATCCATTGGTTCTCGATTCTTAACTCAGTCGTCATTATTGTTCTCATGATGGCATTTCTTGCAATTCTTTTTACGCCTTTTAAAGAATGATCTTAAAAAGTATGTATTACACTTTAACTCTCTTGAGCATTTCAAGCATCATCGAGATATATTTTATTTATCGCTTACTCGCTCTGCAGATTTTCAAGTGAAGAGGGAGACGAAGAGAGTGAAGTTGGCTGGAAGTATCTCCATGGTGATGTATTCAGATGCCCTCGAAACTTGTCTTTGTTTTCTGCTGTCCTTGGTGCTGGTTCACAAATGTATTCATTGTATGTGACCTGAAACCCTTCTCAACCATCACAATTATGAATCTATTTTGTGCTTCATATGTCAGAGATGGCTTTTATTATATTTCAGTCTTTTCATAAAAATGAAATCTCTTCTTTCATTTGGCATGTGATAAATATAGGCCGATTAGTCTTACAATCTAATCCTTTACCATTAGTACTTACTGTACTCACAAGTTCTTTTTGTGTATCATAGGTTTTGCGCGTTGTTTCTCCTATCAGCGATCGATGTCCTTTATCCTTATAGTCGTGGATCGTTATGCACCTCTCTTATTGTGGCGTATGCCCTCACATCGTTCTTTGCTGGCTACTCCTCTTCCTCCTTCCACAACAAGTTATCAGCATCCAGATGGGTGAGTCATCCCATTCAGTTTTCTCTATTTTGTTCATAGAAAAAATTCTCTTTATGCCAATTATTCTTGTTTTTACATTTACTCACGAGTGCAACCCCTTCCAGGAAAGAAGTGTGGTCTTATCAGGCTTGGTGTACCTTGGTCCAACAGTTGCGGTCATGTGCATCCTGAACACTGTAGCCATACTTTATGGAGCCACAGCAGCACTTCCTTTCGGAACCATAGTGCTTCTAATTCTTATATCCACATTTATCGGTACCCCGTTATTAGCTTTGGGTGGGATGGTTGGATACAAATTCAGGTCCGAGTTTAAAGCTCCTTGTCCAACAAAGAGAATCTCCAGAGAGATACCTTCCTTAGCTTGGTACCGGACAACACTTGGTCAGATGCTTATTGGGGGTCTGTTGCCTTTCGGTACTATTTCCATGGAGCTCCATAACTTGCTTTTGACCATGTGGGGATACAAGATCTTTATTATTCCCAGCGTTCTCTTCATTATGTTTATTGTACTCACCATACTGACCCATTATGTTAAGTATTTGTCTGACGTACATACAACTATCTGCTGAAGACCATGAATGGTGGTGGAGGCAAGTACTTCTAATCTCATCACTAGCATGTTACATGTCCAACAGTTATTATTAATTTGGGATTTCTTATCTGCTTATCCATGTTTATTCTTCTTTATGTAACTTTGATAAATAGATTACCAATAGAGGATTGTATTTTTGTCTCTAAGTTTACGAATACAACTTTACTAGCTACCCTTGTTTTTTTGCTTCTGCTAATAATTCTTATTGACTTTTTACTGCAGATCCATTTTACGAGGGGGTTCAACAGCCATATTCATGTTTGTCAATTGCATCGTCTTCTATATAAGATCAGACATGCACGGGTTCCTCCAGCTTTGCTTCTTCTTCGGCTACAGCGTTTGCATGTGCTACGCATTCTTCTTGATGCTTGGTGCAATGAGCTTCCATGCTTCCTTTATCTTTGTCCGACACATTTATTCAGCTGTGAAGAGTGAGTAATGAAACCCATTTCTCTTGGAGAACCGAATCTTAGCTGCTAGAATTTTACTTACAATGAGTCTCAGAAACCAAAAGTCATTCCCACTCCTTTTACTCAAGCCATGTGATAGTTTTCAGGATTTGTTTCTGAAAATGGTTGTCAAGTTAGGTAATGGGAGAGGCCTGCTGGTATAATACTATAATCAAGCTTTTTAAAATATTTTTAAAGAGTTATTTTTTACAAATCAAAGTTTGAGTTGCA
The DNA here is from genome assembly GCA_006409495.1 of Sedum album. Classification (NCBI taxonomy): domain Eukaryota; kingdom Viridiplantae; phylum Streptophyta; class Magnoliopsida; order Saxifragales; family Crassulaceae; genus Sedum; species Sedum album. The sequence continues at coordinate 1,574 of QZGG01003752.1, read as the reverse complement.
AAATTATGCAAAAATTGATGCTCAATATAAATGTTTTTTTCGATAGACAACATAAATGTTTTTAAATTGTACCTTTGCCTCGACATTCAATTTTTCAATTGAATATCATAGCATTGCATCTGTCGCTGGAATCTACCGAATTAGGGTTTCGATTTTCCGATTCGAAATGGACGACGCAACATCAGCAGATGTGGAGCGACTCCCCAAGACTATCATCCGTCGAGTCGTCAAGGATAAGCTTACCGACTTGTCCGGAGGCGATGGACAAATCAATCTTAACAAGGACGCCCTTCTCGCCTTCTCTGAAGCCTCTCGCGTCTTCATCCACTACCTCTCCGCCACGTATGCTTAATTCTTTCCTCATTTTAAGTGTCGTTGTAAAGATGTAGTTTGAAGCTTATTTATGGAGTTCAATTTGCAGTGCGAATGATTTATGCAAAGAGTCTAGAAGACAGATTGTGAATGCTGAAGATGTTTTGAATGCACTTCAGGAAATTGAGTTTCCGGAATTGGTCGACCCTCTTAAGGCATCACTTGACGGTAACTCACTATTATCTCTGCTGACCCTGTGATGAGATGTTGGTTCATTTCATCTCTTAGGGCATCCGCACCCTTGAAGTTCTCCATGAGAAAATTCTCAATGAGCAATTCTATTCCAGATTTTTGCACCCATGAATTGCTTGTGGAGAAAATTCTCCATGAGAAATTTCTTCAAATATGCCTTGTATTTGAGCATAATTGCTTGAAGAATTGCTGAAGGAGCATTCCTTGGAGCAATTTCTATCTCCACAAGCAATTACTCCAAAAGCTATTTCTCATCAAGAATGACATGGGTGCGGATGCCCTTAGTAATTATTTTCATTAAGTTATAAGAATGAATTATTTTCATCATTTATGTAATGACGTCGATGTTAGCTTGTACCTTATTTTAACTAGAGCTTCAGGTGTAGCACGCATAAACATGAGTTAAGCCTAGCTTCTTATAATTAATTAAATAAAATTAGAAATTTGATTTTAATCCTTTTCATCGGTGAGTAGACATGGTGATTCTCCTCTGTAGTGGACATGGTAATTATATGTCGTTTTCACTACCAAATTATTGTTATTCTTGAATTCGTGAGATTATAATGTAACCCTCAAGCTCTTTTGTATGGAAATGTAATGCAAAATGCAGCTTTTGGTTTTGGAGCACTTTGAGAGTGGTGAAATCATTGTTGCAATCATTTCCATTCAAATTCTCTGAAAGAGTTGTGTTCGGTCTCGTATAGTTTCCTTCATCATATTCTGGTCATTAATAATTCAATACTCACTAATTAACTTGTTTTAATTCTTGGGTGGAGTTTCAGAGCCTTTTATGTTTCTCATCATTGTTTTCCACATCTGGAGCAGTAGATATGTAGCTGCGATGTCACATTTTTGTGTTTCAAAGATTGCTTGTTTAGCCTCATCATCTTTTATACTTTCCCACTGTTTATAGCTTTGTCACTTATCCGTGGTTCCACCTCATCCTCTTGATATCCCCTTTACTCCCAAAGATTTATAATACATTTTTGTGCATTGCCGAATTTACATGT